>PITA01013047.1:0-59170 GCA_004023965.1 Spilogale gracilis
AATGATTGTGATACAGTGAATTAATAAAAGGAAAGAACAAGAACCATATGATCCTCTCAATAGATGCTGAAAAAGCATTTGACAAAGTACAATATCTTTTCTTGATCAAAACTCTTCACAGTGTAGGAACAGAGTTCACATCCCTCGATATCATCAAAGCCATCTATGAAAAACCCACAGTGAATATCATTCTCAATGGAGACAATCAGAGAGCTTTTCCCCTAAGGTAAGGAACATGGCAGAACTGTCCACTATTACCACTGCTATTCACATTACTAGAAGCCCTATTCCCAGCCATCAGACAACAAAAAGATATAAAAGGCATCCAAATCCGCAAAGAAGTCAAACTCACTCTTTGCAGATGATAGGATATTTTATATGGAAAACCCAAAAAAATCTACTCCAAAACTGTTAGAACTCATATAGGAATTCAGTAAAGTGTCAGGATATAAAATCGAAGCACAGAAATCAATTGCATTCTATACACCAACAGCAAGACAGAAGAAAGAGAAATTAAGGAGTTGATCCCATTTACAATTTCACCTAAAACCATAAAATACATAGGAATAAGCCTAACCAAAGAGGCAAAGAATCTGTCCCCAGAAAACTATAAAGTACTCATGAAAGAAATTGAGGAAAATATAAAGAAATTAAAAACAGTCCATGCTCATGGATTAGAAGAACAAATATTGGGAAAATGTCTATGCTACCTAAAGCAATCTACACATTTAATGTAATCCCTATCAAAATATCTTCAATTTTTTTAAATAAATGGGACAAATAATCTTAAAATTTATATGGAACCAGAAAAGACCCCAAATAGCCAGAGGAATGTTGAAAAAGAAAACCAAAGTTGATGGCATCACAATTCCAGACTTCAAGCTCTATTAGAAAGCTGCATGGTACTGGCACAAAAACAGACCGATAGATCAATAGAACAGAACAGAGAGCCCAGAAATGGGTCATCAACTCTATGGTCAACTCATCTTTGTCAAAGCAAGAAAAAAATGTCCAGTGGAAAAAAAACAGACTTTGCAACAAATGGTGCCGGGAACAGGACAGCCACATGCAGAAGAATGAAACTGGACCATTGCCTTACACCAACTACAAAAATAGACTCAAAATGGATGAAAGACCTCAATGTGAGATAGAAATCCATCAGAATCCCTGAGGAAAACACAGGTAGCAACCTGTTTGACTTCAGCTCAGCAACTTCTTTCTAGAAACATCGCTAAAGGCAAGGGAAGCAAGAAAAAAAAAAAAAAAAACTATTGGGACTTCATCAAGATCAAAAGCTCTTTCACAGCAAAAGAAACCAGTCAACAAAACCAAAAGACAACTGATAGAATGGGAAAAGATATATTTGTAAATGACCTATCAGATAAAGAGCTAGAATCCAAAACTTGAAAAAACTTATCAAACTCAACACCCAAAGAACAAATACTCTAATCAAGAAGTGGGCAGAAGACATGAACACACATTTCTCCAAAGAAGACATCCAAATGGCCGACACATGAAAAAATGCTCAACATCCGTCAGGGAAATACAAATCAAAACTACAGTGAGATACCACCTTATAACCCGTCAGAATGGCTAAAATTAACAAGTCAGGAAAAGACAGATGTTGGTGAGGATGCAGGGAAAGGGGAACCCTCCTACACTGTTGGTGGGGATGCAAGCTGGTGCAGTCACTCTGGAAAACAGTATGGAGATTACTCAAAAGTTAAAAATAGAGCTATCCTAACATGGACCGGATTGGAAGAGATTATGCTGAGTGAAATAAGCCAAGTAGAGAAAGTCAAGTACCACAAAGTTTCACTTACTTGTGGTGCATAAGGAGTAATACAGAGGATAGTAGGAGAAGTATGGGAAATGGGAAGTAGGGTAAATTGGGGAGGGAAACAAAACATAAGAGACTTTGGACTCGGAAACAAACTGAGGGTCTTGGGGAGGGGATGGGTGAGCCTGGTGGTGGGTACTGAGGGCACGTACTGCATGGAGCACTGGGTGTGGGGCATAAACAATGAAGCTTGGAACACTGAAAATAAATTAATTAATTAAAAAAAAATAGAGCTATCCTATGACCCAGCAATTGCACTACTGGGTATTTACCCTAAAGATACAAATGTAGTGATTCGAAGGGGCACATGCACCCGAATGTTTATAGCAACAATGTCCACAATAGTCAAACTGTGGAAAAAAACCTAGATGTCCCTCAACAAATGAATGGATAAAGAAGAGGTGGTGTGTGTGTATATATATATATACACACACACAATGGAATACTGTGTAGCAATCAAAAAGAATGGAATTCTGCCTTTTGCAATGACATGGATGGAAATGCAGGGTATTATGCTGAGTGAAATAAGTCAATCAGAGAAAGACAATTATCATATGATCTCTTTGATATGAGGAATTTGAAGAACAGAGTGGAGGATCATGGGGTTTAGGGAACTCCCTAGGAAGGGAGACAAACCATAAGAGTTCTTAATCTTGGGGCACCTGCATGGCTCAGTTGTTAAGCATCTGCTTAACAAACCATAAGAGTTCTAATCTCAGGGCATCTGGATGTCTCAGTTGTTAAGCATCTGCTTTCGGCTCAGGTCATGATCCCAGAGTCCTGGGATGGAGCCCCAGATTGGGCTCCCTGCCCCGTGGGAAGCCTGCTTCTCCCTTTCTCACTCCCCCTGCTTGTGTTCCCTCTCTAGCTGTGTTTCTCTCTGTCAAATATATAAAATCCTTTAAAAAAAAAGTTCTTAATCTCAGGACACAAACCATGGGTTGCTGGGAGTGGGGGGAGTTGGTTAGGGATAGGATGGCTGGGTTATGGAAAAAATAAAAATTAATAAAAATCAGGGGGAGAAAGGGAGTTATCCAGATATATTGCTTTAAAGATTTCAATATAATAGCATTTGAATTTAAATGGTTCCCCTTCACTTTGATTCTATATTCTTATATAATTCAATATATAGCCAACATCAAAATTACTCCAAGTAATGATGAGGAAAATGAGGGTAGACTAGGATATCTACTTTCAACTTCTACAAAAATCTCAAACCTTAGTAGTTCAACTTAACTTAGTAGTTCTAAATGCAAATCCAACTTTCTTTTCTTTGAGAAATTCCACCTTGCCTGATTATGGAAAGCTTGAGTTCTGAAAAAACCCCTTTAAAAAATTTTTTTTTTCTTCACAAGTTACTGACTCGCATATATATTGTCAAATGATAATGACGTTTTGCCATGCCTAGCATAACATAGGCATTTAATACTGGATAATAATGTACTGTCTTGCTCTTTCTGCCTACTTTTCTAAGACTGTGCTTTCACTTGATGTTATGATGATGCAGAGGAAACTGTATCTATTTTTCTCTTCTATTTCTATTTTGTCATGTACAAATTATCCTGAACCAGATGGCAATAGGACATCTTATAAAATATGAAAATTATGCAGTGAATTCTGTTATTGCTCTGGCCACACTGGAAGTGAACTGCATTTTGGCAACCACATTGCTATTTGGAGATGGAAGTTTGATTATTAGAACTCAAGTTGGGCAAACAGTGCTGAAAACCTCTGCAACCCTCCAAAACTCTCTTTATACTAGCCCCTGCACCACCTGTATTGCTGTAGATGAAGGTTATATAGGAAGGTTGAAGAGAATTAGCAGACTTTTCAAAGTCACTTGCCACCAAAGTGAGAGGAAATGGTTCTTCTTGGAATCTAAGTTAAAGGAGTAACAGTGCAATAGATGACGGTGATTTTCTTTAATGTAGGTCATTTTCATTATGCTATCGAGTATCCTCGCATTACACAGAGCTTGTCAAGAAAACAGTAGTAAAATTGCCATAAGTATTTTTGTTTCACATAATTAAGGACTTGTGTGCTCAAAAAAGAATTAAATAATGGAACAAAATTATGTGGAACTGTGGACATTTAATAATATAATGAAGAGTCAGGGGCCCAAACTGCTTGCTTACCTAGGTAATCACAGCTGATGATTTGCACTGAGAATCAATCAGTGTATTTCAGGTGTTTAAAAATTATTCCAATCAAAATGTCATCTGATTAATTTTGAAAACCAGGTTTTTATCTTATTTTTACAACTTTTAATTGGGCTAAAATATTCAAGGCTACTGAAATTTAAGTGAATAACTTCATAAGGACTAATTTTTATTTGGTAATTAAAATGCGAAAACACAGATCCAATCATTGTTTGCGAGCATTTTAGGATATGGCCAGTTAATAATGAAGATAAATAATAATAACAAGAAAACTCATCATTCCTAGGAAATTTTCTACATTTACAGCACCAAGCGAATCATATTTTCACATTCTATCAACTCATTCCCATTATTTAATATAATCCCAAATAGCCTCCCACACCTCGGATCTTCTTTTTAGCCTTGCTTGAAATTTCCTTTTTACAACAATTTCTTTGAGTTATGCAACAAAGTAATGGAAGTATTCTATAAGGTTTTTATTTAATTTTGACTGTGACTTTGTGGAAGAGATTTTGTACTTGTCATTTGTGGCAAACAGAAAGACGTATCCTTGCTCCTGATTCTGCTGATAATTATCTGATGGAGTTATGGTAAATTATTTATGGATTTTGAATATGAAAGTAACTTTAGCATTAAGGTAGTTTGTAGTTTAGAAGTTTTATGTTCTAAACTTTGGGAACATATGACCTTTGATCATTAATAGTAGCTCTGGGAAGATGTAATTTAAGACAAGTGACTTTCCCTGAACTTTTAGGGGAAGGGTTCCAGAAGACAGCAGAGACTATGGGTGGTGAGTTATGCCTCAATGTCAGAAAATACATCCCATTAGCATACAAGAGAAAGCAAAGGACGATTATGTGGGAAAGAGTGCCACAGGAAAATATCTAACACTTCTACCATCTTTGTGTAAGGACAAGTTGATAGGCACCTGAAACCAGTTGTCTTTCTCTAGGGACTGCCTGGTCACTAAGTGTAACCTTTCTGCCATCTAAACAGCAGTAGTTCTACATCTCTGCCATATCAGTTCTGCTTCTCTGCCATTAAGTAATAAATGGCTCTCCAGATACAGAAAGCATTTCTAGGGCAACCTCGTCTTAGGGCAGCTGCAATTATTAGTAGCCATCAAAATACCTCAGTCTGGATTTAGAAATCCAAAATTTCAATGACAGAGAATAATTACCACTAAACTCAAAGCCAATACTTGCTTGATCTCCTAAGATAGAGAACTATTGTCCATAAATAACTCCCTGTGCATATATTCAATTTAATTTAGTCACATACTCTTAAAATCTACCTCTTTATGGCTTTTGTGAACCACAAAGTTTTCTTCACAACAATACAGCTGTCAAAGTGTCAGGGCTTAAAGTCATCATGTGATGGTTTCCCTAATTCAAATTGGGAGATGTTTTTAGATAGAAATAGGTTCTTCGTGTGACTTCTCAACACAAAGCAGTCTTCATATCAGTTCTTTTTGAAGATTTCTTTGACTAATTTTATTTGCTTAATCACGCTAACAAGTTGTAGGCAGATCTGTGAGTCAGTTTTTCAATAATGAGTCTACTGAAACTTCAGATTTAGATTTCTTCACACATTGCTATTGTAATAGGTTTACAAAATAAGCCCAGAAAAATGCCTTAAGGGTACCTAAATATTATTTACTCATAATATAATGGATGAAAGAAATAACTTGAGGGTAAATTCCAAGGAAATTCTGTATTCACTCTGTATAATTAGGAGCCTGAATCAATTGAAGAATACAGTCCAATAGTTCTTTAGAAGGGCTATATACAGAAGTTATGCAATAGAGAATACTTTTAAATGGGAAAACAAAATTTTCTGTAGTGTTACATGTTTTTATGGACTTAGCCTCAATTTTACAATTATTTCTTTAATTTATGTTTACCATAATTTTCCATGAGAAAGAAACTGACTGGCATTTGAGACAGAGAGGAAAATAACTTTTCATCTTGAATTAACTGCTTGGGGAAGTAAAAAGTGGTACAATATATTTGCTACTTAGGCTCAAGTAGTATAAAAATGCTTTGAGTTATTTTATTATAAACAAAGAAATAATCAACATTACTGTCCTACATACAAAAGGAAAATGCTGCTCCAAAAAGATTTATCTTACCATTTTCAATCGGTACCTGACTGCCTGAAATTGGTCATGTATGTGTCATTTTTTAGAAGTCAAAGGAACTTACAAATTACATAGAAATATAAAACTGAACTTAAAAAAATCCCACCTTGTAGCATGAGTCTACATCTATGGAAAATTCTCAGGGCTGATAACTATATACCCAACCTAAATCTATCTATTTGTTTATCTAAGGAAGAGAAAACATAACCACTAAATAGTCCTATAACTAACTACTATAAAATAATACAGTGGTATCTATTATTTTTTAGTGCTCTGGTAATTATTATCTTCTGACTAGCACCCAGAGTTCCCTTTGTAGAACCGCCTCTTCTTCTTGATCAGCAATTGTAGGTGGGGTTGACCCTATCTGGTCACTCTATGAGTGGGCACAAGTATCACACTCCCCTGGCCATAAAGATTGTCTCAGGAATGGGCATATGACTTAAATTCAGTCTAGCAAACAAAAATATCATTGGCCCTATACATTTTACTATAAATTTCAGAATGAATATCTCTTTTTGCATTGGGGTTGTCAGGCTGGAGCTCTGGCAACTATCCGATCATCATTTATGAGAAAACTATTTGTGAATAAAAGCAAAACACAGGGAAGATACAAAAGTGGATTTCTGATGTCATTTGAAAGCCAATATCCTCTTATGTTTGAAGCCACTTTAAACACTTAGTATCTTTTTTACTGGAGTCAATTTCTAGTGGGTTTCTATAATGTAAGATTTACAGAGTCCTGACCAACAAAACTACACTCACAATTACAAAAACAAAAGAATATACCCTTGAAATAATTTTAAAATGTTACAGAAAAATATCAGGAAACTCTTCAGATATATGGTATCTGTGGTCTTAGGGCATGGTGCACATGGCTACCTGACACATTCTATCCTCTCTAACCCATTTGTAGATGACTTACTTTCTCAATCTCAATATGTTTAAGAATGTAATTGGGATCTTGTTAAAATGCAGATGGTGACTCAGTAGGTTTCTGGTGGGACTTGAGGTCCTGCATTTCCAACAAGCTCCCAGATGATCAGGGGCCACTGCAGTGGAAAGAACTCAAGATAATAAAAACTCACTGAATGCTTAAAGCCAGAAATCCAAAAATACATGCCACAGATTTCTTTGCATTGGATTTGGATTGTGGTTGAGTTTCCACTAAGTAGATAGAGAGCAGATTTAGAGGGAATTTACGGGGTGGAGAATATTCCTACTCTTAAGCTGATGCTTGTGCTAGCAAGTTCTATCATGGTATGAGACACTCTTTGCTGATAGAGATGGTGGCTGAAGTAGTGAGGGCCTGGATGCAATAGTTTGGAGGTAACTTTCTGGTCCCCAGGTAACAGCCAGGGCAATCAGTTCTGCAAGCTAGTGCAGGTGCAAGCTCCATATTCTTTAGTTTTCTAATCATAGTGCAGCTCCCTTAGGGGTAAGTCCTGGTATGTTTTTGTTTGTTTGTTTGTTTTTCCTGGGAGGCAGAGCCTAGAGTCTTCTCCAGTCTTTACACAACTTGGTAAACCAGTAATTTGCCATGTTCAATCCTTTTTACTATAAACTAGCAAAAATATTTTTATATGCCAAAGTTATAAGTACAGGGGCACCCCGGTAGCTCAGCCGTTAAGCATCTGCCTTCTGCTCAGGTCATGACCCCAGGGTCCTTGGATAGAGCCCTGCTTTGGGCTCCCTATTTAGTGAAAAGCCTTCTTCTCTCTCTTCTACTCTCCCTGCTTGTGTTTCTTCTCTTGCTGTCTCTCTCTCTCTCTCTGTCAAATAAATAAATAAAATCTTTAAAAAATAAACCAAATTTATAATGTACAAATGAAATATCTTCTAGGGTATAAATAAAAAGAAAAATAAATACATGGCAAAATGGAAGGATAAAAGGAATACTTTCAATAGCAACGGAATGAGACCAGCTCCTGAGAAACTGAGGATTCTCTTTCTTGTGGGCATTCTGGATCTTTCTTAAGAGTTTGGCTGGGACATATCACATGAGACAGCATGATGGAAGCACGGCTGGAGTGATTAGATGGCATTGAAAACTCTGGATTCTAACGGTGACAAATGTCTATGAAGTCCAGGAAGGTGGCACAAGTGATGAAAACAGATTAGGAACATTTAAATAGGCAAACGCTATGTAATCTTTCACAGGAATGAATATCTTTCCTGGCAGCTCTAACAATTTTTTCAAGATAATATTTAAATTAATATGATCCTGATTTTTTAAATGTTTACAATTCCTGTTTTATCAAATGCCTTGTTTACTAAATAGAATATATTTCCTAGGACAATCCTTTGGAAACTTCATTGATAATCTTGTAAATTATTATTTCACAAACTTGAGCCTTAGTACATTTCCATATATGTCAGGTAAATAGAGCCTAGTGTACAGTAAAAAAAACAATAAAGGGTTTCTATTACATCCTTAACTGTCTTTGTACTTTACAGCAATATGCAAAGACTTGAAAAGGATAAGGAGCACATGACTTACAATTAGCCAAGTTATACAAAAGTGCAGCATTACTTTATATAAAAATTCTATTTTATAAGCAAAATAAATGTCCATAACACTGTAAAACAGGTTCCAGAACTATTCAAAACAGGTTTGTGTTGTCTTTGATACATGGATCAAAGACTCAAACTCTCTTCTGATGAGTAGCAAATAAGTTCTATGTTTTTAACTTATATACTGTTACTGTCCTATGATAAAGAACAAGTAAAATAGTACTTGGCCACATAAACTATGGGTGAATACTGTATACTCAGTAAAAGATAGGCAGCTCAAGAATTAAAATTTTATCTATCTCCAGGCTTCCATTTATAGAATGACTAGGTCATAGGAATAAAAGGCTCAGCATAAGGAATATAGTAACTGATATTTTATCAGGACAGATGGTAGCTATGCTTATGGTGATCATAGTACATAGACTTGTTCAATCATTGTGTTGTACACCTGAAATTAATGTAATATTATGTGTCAACTATACTCAGATTTTTTAATTTAATTACCTAATTAATTAAAATTTTATCTATGAATAATGTATCTAGTTGACTGACTATAGATTAATTGCTGATAAAAACTTAGTTCATCACATGTGTCCTTTAATTGAGAATTCCTGGCAAAATGACACTATCTAAGCCCCCCAAAATGGACTATGCATTAATCAGTGAGATTAAGGATTGGGAGACTGGATTTAAAGATATTGTTTTTCTAGGGGTACCTGGGTGGCTCAGTTGGTTAAGCGTCTGCCTTCAGCTCGGATTGTAATCCTGGGGTCCTGGGATGGAGCCCTGGGTCTGTATAGCTCCCTGCTCAGCAGGGAGTCTGCTTCCTCCTCTCCCTCTACCCCTACCCCCACCTCATGCTCACTCTCTCTCTCTCAAATAAAATCTTTACAAATATATATTATTATTTTTCCAAAATGAGTCATTTTGGTTTTATTTCAACACCAATAATATAAATTAAAAAAAGCTAAAATAGAGATATTAGAAGTGGATTTGAATATATGTTTTCAATTTTTAAATAAAAATAAATTTGCTTTTTCATAAATTTTTTGACAAAAACAGGAATTTTCTGTTGTTTCTTATATTTAGTTTCTACCTGATATATGATGTGGAATTCAACTAGTTCACCATTCCTTGACAAATACACTTTTCAATTTAATGCCTTTTAAAATTCTTTTTATAATTTACTATATAATTATAATTTATAATTTAATCTGGGATTTGTTATGCTAAAAAACTGAGTATTTTGTAATTTATTGTATATATGCACATATACACATGCAAATATATGCTCTATGAACATGTACATTCTACATATCATATATATAACACTTTTTTAAGCCATAAGAGATTAGGAATTCCTACCCATAGTAAGCTTCATTTACTTATCTATTTATTTATTTAAAAATGTAATTATTTTTCTAAAGGATCTGAAATTTGTATATAGATGCTTTTCTTGTTTCAATTTATAGGCTCTACAGTGTTCAAACAGAGAACAAAAAACTATTCAACATAGAAATAACTGTGCCAAGGAGCTGGAAAACATTGTATAGGACAGTGGAATATGAAGTGAAATTTCCTTTGAAGGATGATTACTGTCTTGTTCCAAATTGGGAAAAAAAAAAAAAAGGACACAGAGAGGACTACTACTTCAACAATAAACACTACAGAAGCAAATAGTGAGGATTCACCCAGGAAATAGAAGAAAATGTAGGTGTTTGATGGAATTGGAACATAAGATATACAAGAGTGTGTGAGGGTGAGGGAGAGGTTACGATGTATGACTTGCCAAAGACTTTGAACTTCATTTTAGAGATGGGCAGAAATCAGGACACAAAATTCAAGGAATATAGAGCCTATCTGAGGAAAACAGAGGAGAAAAAATGGTACTGGGAAGAAGAGATATAGGAGAAACTATGTATACTTTGAGTGCGTGAATGTAGGGAATAAATTCTTCAGTGGGAAAGGTTCCAGCATGAAGGACAGTATTTGTTTTGTTTATTTTAATATTCACTGCCTGTGGATGTATTTGTCTATGATAGGAATGCACCATTAAGTGAAACTAGAGAGATGAGAAAGAAGACAATGTTGAAACAAGACTCTGTGGCAATAAAGTAAGAAGGTCTATTCATAAGTGGTTAAGAAGTGTATGGAATATAAGCTTTATATGTTTTTTATTAAAATCTACATAGAATGTAAATAGGAATGCATTGTGTATAATAAATTATGTGCAAAAATAAAACATTGCTATATGTCTGTTACACAAACGAGAAGACATTTAAACATTAAGGTAACCCACAGTAATATGATCAACTCACATACATAGGGCATGCAAATCTCTGCTCGGGTAATAGTGATGTTTTACTGATTACTCTGTGGATATATGGACATCAGGATATATATACAGTGTCATGTGAAATAGAACTCTCTTACTCTGAATAACTGCCATTAGATGAAGGGTATCAGTGGGAATTCTGTGCATTTTTGGAAGGACAGAGCTTCATGGCTGCAATATGTCATACTCTATGAAAGAAGATAAGCGATCTTTAAAAGATTTTGACAAATCATCAAGTGTTATTAAAACAATAAATCACCAAATATAGACTTTGAACATTTCTTTTAACTCTACACTCAGGCCATTCTCTTTCTTATAACTTTCTTGGCTATTTATCTTCATGGTGCAGCAAAGACCCATATAAGAATCATGTAAGTATTGCCATGTGACGAGTGTATCCACCAAATACTTCATTGTCAACTGCAGTACTCTCAACGGAAATTCAAGTTTGGCCTTTCTGTTGACTAAAAGAATACTTTAACTATAGCAGTACCCTCAGTTGTCATAAAACAACAACAACAAAAACACTTTTAAAACAATGGACACCATTATGAAAGAGAATTTTGACCATAATTCATTAAAACACATTTAAATATTTATAAAACACAATTATAACATAAAGTAGGTATTCTATCACAAAATTGTGCCTTGCTTAGACTATGAATTTCTTTCACAACAAGATTCCTAAAACCAAGAGCTTTATAGCCCTAAGCCATGATTTTAGCCAAAATAATTGCTGGTTCTAGCTTTTGTAAAATTTAATTTAATGTACAATATCTTGTTTCTCTTTTTTTCTTCATAACTTCATTTGATGAAGCCTAGGAGTTTTTTGTTTTGTTTTCTTTTGAGCCCCTTTTGCTCGGCTGTCAATTTTAAGTTCATTTTCCCAGAGCTTCCTCTGCTGTCAGGAGAACCATATTGTGCACAATTATTCTTCAAAATAGACAGGGTCAACTATTGTTTCACTTGTTATCATGGGTTATGAATGCTGATAGCTGACTTCTCTCATTGTTGCCACTAAACTAGATGCCTAAGGAAATCTCACTGGTACAATGGACTGTGGATGGCTTTTTTTTTTTTTTTAAGATTTTATTTATTTGACAGAGAGAAACACAGCCAGAGAGGGAGCACAAGCAGGGGGAGTGAGAGTGGGAGAAGCAGGCTTCCTGCCAAGCAGGGAGCCCAATGTGGGACTCGATTCCGGGTCTCAGGAATCATGACCTGAGCCGAAGGCAGTCGTTTAACCAACTGAGCCACCCAGGCAACCCAAGACTGTGGAGGACTTTTAACTCAAAACTCACAGCTGGGGTGCCTGGGTGGCTCAGTTGGTTAAGCCACTGCCTTCGGCTCAGGTCATGATCCTGGAGACCTGGGATCGAGTCCCACATTGGGCTCCCTGCTTGGCAGGAAGCCTGCTTCTCCCTCTCTCACTCCCCCTGCTTGTGCTCCCTCTCTGGCTGTGTTTCTCTCTGTCAAATAAATAAAATCTTAAGAAAAAAAAAAAGCTCACAGCTGCACTTGCTTTAGCAGTGAATGTTTTAGTAGGGATTGATTAATTCTTATATACTTGAGACCATAAAATCAATAGCTGATCTATACAAAGAGGTATGTGTGGCTGAGATGCAACATTTCAAAAACACATGTGTTTTACATGACAGTATATTCAGTATTAAATAATTGTGCAACACAGTTTATATATATATATATATATATATATATATAGAGAGAGAGAGAGAGAGAGAGAGAGAGAGAGAGAAGAATAAGGTGAAAAATAGCAACACTCTGCTTGAAACATTTTGCAACTATCCCTTCTAGTTCCAAACACCCAGATTTATAAGGATTTAAGAGAGATATTTATAAACTTTGGTTTATTTTTTAAATGATTAGAATGGTGATTTGGAAATATATCATATATGTTTCCTAGGAAATGGGATATTTAGTCTGCACTGAAATAGACTCAGGAGATACACCTTTAAATATTTGAAAGGATGCTATTAGAAAAAATGATTGGATTTACCTTATATATTGCCAAGGCTTAAATTTATAAATGAAAGAGTAGAAGAGTTACAAGGAAAATTTTAATTTTCATTTAAGGAAGTATAGTCTAACCATAAAAAATTTACTGATATAATTGATATAATTTCATAAATATAGGCCTATCTGTCCACCTATCTATATAATTGTGAACTAATAAATGATAGGCACCCTTCTAGACACTAAAGGTAAATTGATAAATAAAACAAAAGGTCCTTTATTTCTTAGAGTGCATATCCTAGAAGAATTCAGAATTCAGGGGTAACAATATGAAAGTATAAGTTCTAAGAAAGAACAAATATATCCACAAATGGAAAATCATCATCCATATATTCAAAAAGACTAGAAAATGGTCTGGACAATATTTTATAGATGTACTGAATGTTGGTCATTAGCCCAGCTTCATCACTACTGACTTCTAAGAATTTCTCTCAATTACAAAGGTGTTGGGAGCTACATTTTCCATAACTTTCTCTCCTTTATGGTTCTAGCTTAAAGTCTTCCAAGAAGAGCCATTATTATCCAGAGATAGTGACAGCCACACTTGTGGGTCACAAAGATATTGGCTTCTTCAGGTTTGAGCCCTTGAGAGTAATTTGATTTGCTGCTACAGACTGATAACTGTTTGTCAAAGTTTTTCAGAGCTGAACTTTGCACTAACAAGCTAATATTCTCAGTGATAATATCCTTCCTAACTGCACTCCCCCTCCCTTTGAAAAATTTCATAAGCATCTATTCCTGTATATTAGAATCTTCTGCATTTTTAATTAATAGAAAGTCTTCTTTATTCCTGAATGAACACTGACTGATACATCTGTGACTACCAGAAATGATTTCAGGGGGAAAAAAATCTTCAAAGAATGACAATCTAGAATTGGCTCTCTATTCTGATTAGACCTGAAATCAATAAGATCTCTTGGCATTGCAACAGTCGGGAACCCATACTTAAATTCCCAGGTGTAAGTCAATTCATGACCCAGATTTCCACAAAAGACAGAGGCAAGGACCACTTCTACAAGGAGCCTGAAATGCTGCCACAATTACACAGTATAACCCTTCTCCCGGTCTTCCTCAAGGGAACCTGGACCCATTTGCCAGAGTGAATGGGCGGGGGAAGGGGGTTTTAAGAGGGAAAAATAAAAAAAACTTTTCAAGGATTACTTGGCACTACCTCTGAACTGAAGTTAATTCCTTGGGACCAGAAACACTCCTCTGGCTCAGCAGTAAAAGTAAGGGCTATTGGTAATGAGATGATAAATGGAGATTTTTGTCTTGGTCCATTTCACAATGTCCCTGAGAGGTCATATAACTTACTCTGTGGTTTTTCTGCAGTTCTTAGATATACAATATGAACAGATAAACTCCACACTGTCAGAATTCCCACATTAGTCCTATAATAAATGCAGTATGGACTATCATAATGACAAAGGCTAAGAATAAGTCCCTAGGACTCCCTCTTCCTACCAAAAGAATAAACCAAAAGCAATAGACCACATCCTAAAAGACCTGCAGGGATTAACATCACAATCAAAGATCTGAAAGAGGCACATTCCCAAACTCCTATTTGGCCTGTGCAAAAGAATTACTGATCTTGGAGAATTAAAGTGGGTTTCCAGAAACTCTTACAATTACAGTTTCCATAACTTTCTCTCCTTTATGGTTCTAGCTTAAAGTCTTCCAAGAAGAAGACTTACAATTATTAAATTGTAAGTATTCCAGATGTGGAACTAATTTGCTTCATACAGGAGCAAATTAATACCTCTAGTAGTACTTGTCATGTTTCTATTAATATTAGGAATGCTTTTATTTCATTTTTATTTATTTTTTTATCTTAGAGCAGAACTATCACATCTCCCTACTTTTATCATCATCCAGTCCTTACAGATCTTGGTTATCTTTCCATTATTCAAGATCTCATTCTGATCCTGTATTGTATGACCTCATCTGTATTGATGACCTCATGCTCATTGGACTTGGTAGCAAGAAAAATAAAATACCTTAGAAGCCTTGTTAATATTCACATGTGCCAGAAAGTGGTCAATATAGTCTTCCAAGATTTAAGGGACTATCACTTTAGTGAAGTTCATAATAGTCCAGTGATCTGTACCACACTGAGATATATATAACAGTGAAAGACAGTTATATTGCAAATTGTACCCTTTAATTAAAAAGGAGAAGCAATTCTTGGTGTGATTTTTAAGATTCTGAAAGTTACTGTACCACAGAGTTGAGTGTGTTGCTTTAGTTCATTTACTGAGCAACCTATAAGGAGAAAGAAAGGTCATTAATGAAAGTCCATATTGCCACAAAAGGCCCTTTATTCCTTGGTTATATAATCCTGCACATCCAATGGTGCTTAAAATGTTTATGGCTGATAGAGAAGATATATGAGACTTCTACATTCCCCAATAGGAAAACTGTGCACTCCCTTAAGCACTTGGAAAATAGGCATGCTCTCATACTCTCTCTAAAGTAAATAAATAAATAAATTCTTCAATATGTGTGTGTGTGTGTGTGTGTCTGTGCAGGGCCTCTTAACAGACATAAAGTATAATTATATCCATGTTGATGTACACATTCACCAGGATATCCACCACAGAGCAAACTTTCAATAATTACATGGACAAAAATAACATTTTCTGTGGATATTAGTCAGTCTCTTCCTCTACTATCTATTTAACAAAGGGTTTATGGATTGTGACAAAGGTAAATGTTATATACAGTCACATCTGTATGCTTTTATTCTCACCAAGAATATTCCAGCTGCAACTATTACTAAGTTTAAAAAAATAGGGGCGCCTGGGTGGCTCAGTTGATTAAGCAACTGCCTTCAGCTCAGGTCATGATCCCGGAGACCTGGGATCAAGCCCCACATCAGGCTCCCTGCTCGGCGGGAAGCCTGCTTCTCCCTCTCTCACTCCCCCTGCTTGTGTTCCCTTTCTGGCTGTGTTTCTCTCTGTCAAATAAATAAAATCTTTAAAAAAATAAAATAAAAAAATAAACACACACACACATATTGCCAATAGTAGAAATAAGTGTAAAACTTTTTATGACAAAATATTTCAAGGAACAGTAGCTAGCTAGTATCCTTGGGGACTAGAGCCATATAGAGTTCAGCCAGTATTAGCATGACTAGACTATAGAAACTACAGTTTTCTGTTAATTTTAATTTGATTTTTAAAAAGTACTAAAAGACACCCAAAAGTGTGCCCTATCCACACACAGATAGGACCAATATGTTGTGTAGCTACTTGAGGACGCAACAGAGGCAGGTTCTGATTCAGACCCTTCTGAGTACCCCACTGTGTTAAATAATGATAGACGCAGATGCTGAAAGCAATGGCATCGTGGAATGGATGGTGATAAAAGGAAAATATAAATCCAAATCCAACCACATATTGAAGAATCTAATACAGTAATACCCATGACTATTTCTTACTTATTTGACAATAATATATTTGTGTCCAATCAACTGATATTTCCCTTCCCCATACACCTACCTAATGTCAAGGTGGATTAATGAGGCTACATCATAATTTAGCATGTATTAAACTGTGAAGGGGGATTGTGATTAAACTGGAAAATAAATGATTTAAATTTCAGAAATTATAAGGGTACATTTTGGAGCAAAGAAGATTAGTCTGTGGTTGCATTAAGAACACCTAGGTTAGGAATAATGCTGCCTATTCTTATTCTGAAAGTTACTTGTACCTTATAAGATACTAAGTTATAAGTTACTTGTATCTTATAAGATTAGATGTGATTAAAAGGAGATGTATATGGATGCTAAACTGGCAAAGGGTGGACTGCGCTGATTTGCATGGTTTAAGTAACATCTCTTCTCTGTCATAGAGTAGGAGACAGGAGCAATATACTCCAGAATCCCCTTTCATCTGTGGTTTCCAGGTTAAAGTTGGTAATAAGAAGCATTCTCATAGGTGCCTAGACCAATATATTTGATAAATATACACTTGAATATATTTGCAAGCATTTTAATAATTCGTGCATATCGTAAAATACAAACTCTTCATACTTTTTTAGATTTCCATATGAGCTATTTTTGCATGGTATCTCATGTAGTCCCTTTTTAATCTCAAAACTATTTTTATATCTATCTTCTTGAGGTATGTATATCTAGTTTTTGCTTCTTACTGCTACATAGTAATCTATAGTATATATCTACTATATATTGCTTTCCTTTTTCTCTATAGATGAGACTTAGATATGTTCCAACTCACCACTATCATAAAAAAATTCCATAATAAATACCCTTACACATCTTACCTGGAGAAAATATATATTTCTCTGGGACATTTATAAAAATCACCGTGTCATATGGCATAACTCAGAGACCATTCCACCTTCCTTCTCATACTTCTCCACTAGAGTCTAGAAGCTACACATTATGTTTCCAGAACCCATGCAGTTAGATTTTTAAATATGTATTAAGCTCTGACAGTTACAAGCACTCAGGTGCGATTTGTAGGGTAAAAAAAAGTCAAAGGTAACTTTGTGTTGGGACCTCCTGGCGCCCGCTAGTTTGCGGCCATTAGTGGAAGTCGGCTGGGGTGGCCTCTTGGGCTTCTCCGGAACACTTCCCCGCACGTGACCTAGCTGAATCTTCCCGCACTGGGCTCTTAGCCTGCCCGCAGACTGGTGAATTTAGCCCCACCGAGCAGTCCGGCCTGAAATCTGCCTAGGCCTTAGTGATAGCCACTGATGAGCTCCTCTTGGCCCCTCCTACTTCTTTTACTCCCTCCTTTCCTCTCTATATAACTGTGTCTCTGATACAATAAAGCTGAGATTGCTGCGCCTTCATGGCTGACTCAACTCCCGGCTCTGTGTGGTTTCTTTCCCCGGTTTCAGGAGGGTGGCTGGGTGGTAGACACTTGGCATCTTGCTCAGCCCCCGGAGGATAACAGGCTGGTCCAGTTATCCTTCCCCCGCACCAGTGTTGTCGAGAGAGCAACAACTTTGTGCCCTTTTGTCCGTTTTCTACTGATGCAGCATGCAGATCATTTTTTCTTTGTGCTTCTACTTTATTAATGACAGAAAGCAGTAAGCTGCCTATTGTCTAATATTCTTCTACTTGTAAACTTTCCTAGTTATTGTGATGTAAAAGTGGATTTTTTATTTTTTAAGTGTGAAGAGATTTTTTATGGTAAGATTGGAATCCATGTAGGCATTTCTAAGGGTCCTGCACTGTAACATTGCCTTGAAAAAAACAGGACCTGTCAGATTACAGATTTTAAAATTTCATTTGTTATCATTTATATAATGGTGGATTAATCACTTGGGGGAAGATTTACATTAAATAAGCTTTCAGAAACTAATGCTTTAAAATCAGAATGGCAATGTGTTAAAGCAGGGCATATAATATAATACTTGGGTTCATAATCACTCCCTCGAGGCAAAGTTGTATGAGAAGTCAAATTAAAATCAGAATATTGCTACATACTGAATAATCATAACAAGGATTGGAGGTAAATTGTTCGATCTTTATGATTAATGTCCTCAAGCCATGAAAACTGGCTACATCCATCTCTTTCGTAATGACAGATCTCGTATACACCATAGAGACATTTTCTTGAGCCTGTTCACTTTCTACCCTGGTTAGTGGCAGATACAACCTGTTAACTCGATCTAATTAGATTTCTTGACTTGTATAAATCATGTGCAAATCACCTTCCTTAAACAATACATTCTATCTTGGGAAAGAATAGCTTTCATATGCATACTAAGACATAATTTTTTAGTTAAAGTTATAATTTGAAAAGAATCTTTGTGATTCTAAAGATTGTAAAAGGTACAGTCAGTTTTCCTCTAAAGGATACTAGGTGTTCATTCCCATTATATGCTTGTAAATGTGCCAGCAAATCCTAGGTGTTTAAATAACATTTGCTAAATGACTGAACTTTTTTCCCCCAAATTACTGATTTTATCACTAACATATGATATAGGCCAGTTTCATTCTTTAAGAGAAGTTTTAACTTTAGAGGTCTGGATAATTTCTAGGAGCTCCATGTGCCATAACAAAATGAGATTTTACTTTGGTAATATATAAAGCAGTAATATTAAACTAAATTATATGCAACATTATTAAAATTAAAATTTATTAGCACTTTATAGTTTGAAGACTAATTATGCATGTATAAAATGACTTGAAATCACCTATTATATTTACATAGTCAAATTAGCTCCGATAGTATGATATTAGATTATTTTATGTATCTCTTCTAACATTTAAAGTCATTTGGACATAGGTTTTCGAAATTCAGGAATAAATTTTTAATTCACAGCTTTGAATGGAATATACTTTTAGATAAAGTTAGATCTTCAAAAGCCTTAAGAATTAAACAGCTAATGATGTTCCATTTTTCTCTCCCACTTACATATTACAAAACAAAACCGTTATATGTATGCTGAAATTAAGATCCCTCTTCCTTATAATTGGAACAATGTGGATAATTTCTCAAAGCTGAATTTCTTTTTCCACATTCCCCCTCCTTTACTGATATCATAGCACAAATTTAATACCTCTAAAATGTAATCTTGTAAAGGGACATCATTTGATAGAGTGATTAATTTATGGGGAAAAACAGACTACATTAAGTATTTCCACACATTCTAATTCTATTACACCTTTCTTATGAAAAACTGTTACATTCTCCTTTCCATGTCCCTTTGTGGTTGCAGATTGTGTGTGTGTGTGTGTGTGTGTGTGTGTGTGTGTGTGTATGTGTGTGTGTGTGTGAGTTTCTTCCTCCTTTTTTATATTAAGAAGTTTCAATATGCCTCCTTTTTTATAATCTCCTTGTTGAACAATTATGCTTAAAGCATCTATCAAAGTTTTTCAAATGCCTCATTTTCCTGAAATAAGGTTGGTTGGGCTTTTGGAGGTAGCATTTTTAGTTCAATAACTTTTTAAATATTTAATCTTTCACAGATTATAGATAACATCTACTGGATATTTCAGACCAATTGATCAACTAAGATTAAATGATAACATACTATTACAGAGAGGCACAGATTCCATCTGTGAATTGTATGCTACCTGTGTCAGGTAGTGAAAAATGTATGTATATTATCTAACACTGTAATATTATGTACATTCATATAATTAAGTTGAGATGATCATTTGCATATTTTTACACATCTTACATAAACTTATTCTAGAAGAAGTCTAACATTTCTTAAGAAGTTGTTGCTGGGGTGCCTGGGTGGCTCAGTGTGTTAAGCCTCTGCCTTTGGCTCAGATCATGATCTCAGGGTCCTGGGATCGAGGCCTGCATCGGGCTCTCTGCTCGGCAGGGAGCCTGCTTCCTCCTCTATCTCTGCCTGCCTCTCTGCCTACTTGTGATCTCTCTCTGTCAAATAAATAAATAAAATCTTAAAAAAAAGAAAAAAAAGAAGTTGCTGCTGGAAAGGAAACAGTCAACAAAACAAAGAGGCAACCGACGGAATGGGAAAGGATATTTGCAAATGACACTACAGACAAAGGGCTGATATCTAAGATCTATAAAGAACTACTCAAACTCAACACCCAAAAAGAAGATGAACACATCAAAAAATGGGCAAGAGACATGAAGAGGCACTTCTCCGTAGAAGATATACAAACGGCCAACAGACACATGAAAAGATGTTCAGCGTCACTAATTATCAGGGAAATTCAAATCAAAACCACACTGAGATACCACCTTACACCAGTCGGAATGGCCAAAATTAACAGGACAGGAAACAACAAGTGTTGGAGAGGCTGCGGAGAAAGGGGAACACTCTTACTCTGTTGGTGGGAATGTAAGCTGGTGCAGTCGCTTTGGAAAACAGTGTGGAGATTCCTTAAAAAATTAAAAATAGAGCTACCCTATGACCCTGCAATCGCACTACTGGGTATTTACCCCAAAGATACTGATGTAGTGAATAGAAGATCCATATGTACCCCAATGCCACAATCGCCAAACTGTGGAAAGAGCCAAGGTGCCCTTCAACAGATGAATGAATAAAGAAGATGTGGTACATATAAACAATGGAATACTACACTTCCATCAGAAAGGATGAATACCCAACTTTTGTAGCAACATGGACCGGATTGGAAGAGATTATGCTGAGTGAAAAAGCCAAGTAGAGGAAGTCAAGTATCACATAGTTTCACTTACTTGTGAATAAAGACTAATACAGAGGACAGTAGGAGAAGGAAAGGAAATGGGAAGTAGGTTAAATCGGGGAGGGAAACGAAACATAAGAGACTTTGGATTCAGAAACAAATTGAGGGTCTTGGTGGGGGGGATGGGTGAGCCTGGTGGTGGGTACTGAGGGCACATATTGCATGGAGCACTGTGTGTGGGGCATGAATCTTGAACACTGAAAATAGATAGATGATAGATAGATAGATAGATAGATAGATAGATAATAAATAAGTTGTTGCTGGGTTCCATTGTCTGCAGAAAAAGAAAAAAGTTTATTTGCCAAAAAACAAGATAAAAAATCTTCTTGGTGTTAGAAATTCACAGTAGCAAAAATATCAAGTGAAATGAATCAAGTGATAGGTTATACTTCTGGCTTCATAACCTGTTATTCCTTCCCTCCTGTAACCAATTACCTAAACTAGACCCCTCAGAATGAATTTATTAGGATTAGCAACAATAGTCTTAATGCTTACATTGAGTTATAATGAAAGGATATGGCCTCTAGGAAAATGTTTTTAGGTATTTCATGATTCATTATTTAATGTTGTTATATAATTGAACATTTTTTCTTCAATAAGTAATCATGTTTAGTTCAGTTGCTCACCATGGAAAATGCCCTTTTTAATTAATAAATTATAAAAGTGGTTTTCAGAGTCTTTTATCTTTCTCATTCTGTCTTCCATCTATGCATTTATTGAAAAGAGGTAAGATATGTATAATGCAAATTAATTTCACACCACACTAGAGCTGTTAAGCCAGGTATTCAAATTCTTTTCCAATTCAAATGCATTCTAAAGCTTAATGTTATTATCCATAATGAGTAATTTAATTTACTTAATTTAATTAAACTATATTTAATTCAGTTACACGAAGGCATTCGAGGAGACTTTGAAAATACATATGATGATAATATCCACGGATTTAAGAAAAATATTGTGTTGCAAATATGCTTCATTATATTGTAGAATCACTGAAGGATAATAGTTCTTGAATCCTGAATAAAATTTTCTAAAAGATGATGATTAAAAACAAATCAGACAGCAAACAATGAAGGGTAAAATTAACATATAAAATATGATTTCAGATTGAACAAGAAAACCTGAATGACACTTAAAGCTCCCTGCAAAACAATATCAATAGAGCACAAGAGAAGCATTTTTTTTTTCCTCAAAGGAATAAATTAAAAGTCAGGAAAAAAAATCTAAAACAAAAACTTAAGGAAGTCAATGTCTGCCTGCTTTCTTCTAATTTCTTCTCTATGAATTATGCATGGTGGAAACAATACCATGTGAAAGTTTCTATTAGGTTCCACTATGTAGTGTTGTATTTTTTTTAACAGACATTATTACCAAAGCTTATCCATATGCATGGAGACAAAAATTTATAATGGCTTTTCATTCTTCACTAAAGCTTACACATTGAATTTCTCAGAGGAAGGGAACACTGGGGCCACTTATGAATAGTGTGTTGTGCAGTGGCTATGGGGGCGAAAGCATAGAGTGCAGGCAGCCCATTCTCCAGACACTGAGCTGCTTGGTTCCACTCCATCTACTAAAGACATTTTATACCCAAAGGCTTTGGGGGCTCCCTCTTGATGAGCTCACAGAGTGAACAATCAAAGCCTTCACTATGTGTTTTAAAAGCAGAATTTCCTTTCCCAAACTTTCCCATGTCGCTATTCACTTCCTGTTCTTATTGATTTTTGGACATTTTTTCCCACCCCTTGTACAATTATTTAGTGTCTGCCTTGCTTTTTCATGTATTAACTTCTATCCCTCATAGACCACACAATGTATTCTTCTTTTTTCTGTTATTCAAGCATCCTACTCTCACCAAAGTGTATTTTTCACCATATATCTTTTGCTTTCCTTACTTATTCTATGTCTTCTCATTCCTTTTTATCCTTTCAATAAAGTTCTATTATTTTCAAAATACATTCAACAAAATACACTCTCTGTTCTATGTGTCTTTTTAAAAATGCTAAAAATTATTTTCCTAAAATAGCATTACAAAGATCCCTGTCTCTATGGGCTCAGACAAAGAGGCGTGGATTTAGAAACATCATAAACTAGAGAAATGAAATAATGGAGAAAAAAGTGCTTGGTAGAAAAACAGAATAGATTCAAGATGAGAACAGGATAATTCTGGGTGGTATTCCAGGGGTAATGATAAGGTAGATGGAGAAATGTGCCTGGGAGGGGAGACTAGAGGTCTGAATAAAAAATGGAGTTCAAATTTTCTGGCCTCAGAAGCAAAAATAATGACTATGTGAGGAAACTGGTACCGAAAAAGAGAAATAGTTAAGGGGAACAAAGAAAAATTTATTTAGATATTTTGACATGAATACAAAAATTATTTAATTAAGGAAATATCTAAGGAATGAGAAGTTAATACATTAGAAAGAAAAAAAATGGTAGCATCTAACATTCTCCAGGGATAAAAAATCAAGGGAAGAGGAAAATAATTTATTTATGGAAATGCATCTATCTCTGAATAGTTTAAAAGGCGCAACCAGTTATAGAATCTATTACACTGTGCCACCTAAAGTCACTATCCAATCATAAAAATGGCTTTGGATTATTCAAACCTTTGTAAATCATAGACAAGAGAAAAAACAGATTGATTCTCCAGGCCCTAGAAGGATACTGAGATTCTCTGCACTTAAAGAAAACAAGATCGTTGATATCAGAGAATATAAGTTACTGACACTTCTGTACAAAAGGAGAGTAAACACTCAGAATTCCATTTTATTCTTCTGATGCAACATATGTGGAGAAAAATACAAGTTTCTTGAACCACTCATAAAGGCCCATGCTAAGGGAGATGTAATGGTCATCACAAGACATTAACATTTTCATTGGAGATCTATGATATATTTCTGTCTTTCATCCTAATTATTGCTTTTTTATTAAGTTAGATTATGAATCTCTGCTGAGTTCATAGAAAAAACATCTCTACCATACAATGGATAATTTTCTAACATAAGCTGCTTATCTTTACATTTCAACTTCCTTTCCAAATTTTTACAATCATATGTAGGCCTTTCTGGAAACAACTAATGTGTAATGCTAATTCCCACCACGATACACACACACAGACTGGATTCAATATTACAGAATACTGATTATTACATGGTTTTGTGGATGGCTTATCAGGGCTATCAAAGAATTGTTCCCTATATGTGGTGTGTCTGAATAGCAATTAATGGAGGAAAATGCCAGAAAAATATTACCTTTTCAAGAAATATTGAAGCAGCTACTCTTTTATTCTTTTATGTTCAAGTCACAGTTAGCACAAGATGAAAATACAAAGAACACAGGGCTGTCTGGATGGCTCAAGTTGGTTAGGCATCTGACTCCTGATTTTGGCTCAAGTCATGATCTCGGGGTCATGAGATCCAGCCCCAATTTGGAACTATGCTCAGCATCAAGCCTGCTTAAGATTCTCCCTCCTCGCTTCCCTACACCCTTCTGCACATATTCTCTCTCTCTTTCTCTCTCTCTCTCTCAAAATAAAGGCGGGGAAGAACATATGATATGAAAATCCCTCATTCAAAGAATCTTACAATCAAGAGGAGACAATTATATAAATAAATAATTCAGATTCTGTGCTAGAATGGCAACATAGAAAACATGCTGTTTTCTACAGAAAGAGAGCGCAGGTTGCTGATTCAGGGGAATCTTCATTAAAAAAAAAAGTCAAGTATGCTTTCTGTAAGTTTTTTTATGTAAACAGTTTCATTGAGATATAATGAACATACTAAAAATTTATTCATTGAAGATGTACAATTCTATGCTTTCACCATATTCATAAAGTTGTGGAACCATCACCAAGATTCACATTTACATAGTCTTAATTACTCCATAATAAAACACTATACCTATTAAGGGTCATCCCCTCATCCTAAATAAACAAATATCTACTTTGTGCCTCTATAGATTTGCCTATTTTGATATCATATAGATGGAAACATGAATAATCTTTGGTTATTTCATTTATTTCACTATTTTTCGAGTTCAGCCATGTTGGACCATTTACCAATGCTTCCTTTTTAATGGCTAAATAATATTGCAATAAATAAATTTTGTTAATTTATTCATGAGTAGATAGATATTTAGGTTGTCTTCTCTGTTTCTCTTATAAGAATAATGCTGCTCTGAAGATCTGTGTATAAGTTTTTCTGAATGCCAGTTTTCAGTTCTTCCAGGTACATACCTAGGAGCACATAGTAGTAGTTCTATGAGGAACCACTGAAACTTATTCACAGCAACATTTTATATTCTATTAATGTATGAGTGTCCCAATTTCTCCATGTCACTTGCTAACACATTTTATTGCCTATCTTTTTGATTACAGCCATTCCAGTAGTTATAAAGTGGTATCTGATGGCTTTGATTTGCATTTATCTAATGATATTGACCATTTTTCATGTCCTTATTGGCCATTTGTATATCTACTTTGGATAAGTGTCTATTTAAATGTTACCTGTTTATAACTGGGTTATTTGTCTATTTATTATTGAATTATTAGAATTTTTTATAAATTCTGGATAAAACTGCCTTATTAGCTATAAGATTTGTGCATGTTTTCTCTGGTACTGTGGACTGACTTTCACTTTCTTGATGGTATGTTTAGAAGAACAAAAGTTTTTTTTAACTTTAATGAGTCCAATTTATTTTTTCCCTTTGTCATATGTGCATTTGGTGTCATATCTAAGAAACCATTGCCTCATGCAAGGTCACAAAGTTACTCATATGTTTTCTTCTAAGAATTTTAGAGATTTAGTCCTTATATTTCGACCTATAACTTATTTTGGGTGAATCTTTGTATATGGTGGAAGGAAGGAGTCCATTTCATTTATTATATACTCATGTATATCTCATGTGGATATCCAGTTGTCCTAGCACCATTTGTTGAAAAAAGAATTATGTCCCACTGAATTGTCTTGAAACCCAAGTTATGAGCAACTATCCATAAATGTGAGGGCTTCTTTGTGGCCCATCAGTTCTATCCATTTGATCTTTGGATCTATCCAAAATATGAATATTTTTTTATTTACTTACTTCTCTTTAATTTCTTTCAAAAATATGTAGTTATCAGTGAATAAGTCTTGCACTTATTTTTTTAAGTTTCTTTTTTTTTAAGATTTTATTTATTTATTTGACAGAGAAAGAGATCACAAAGAGGCAGAGAGGCAGGCAGAGAGAGAGAAGGAAGCAGGCTCCCTGCTGAGCAGAGAGCCCAATGTGGGCCTGGATCCCAGGACCCTGAGATCATGACATGAGCCGAAGGCAGAGGCTTAACCGTCTGAGCTACCCAGGCACCCTGTAAGTTTCTTTTTACATATTTTATTCTTGATGCTGTTTTAAAAGAAATTGCTAGGGAACCTGGGTGTCACAGTTCGTTAAGTGTCCAACTCTTGGTTTCAGCTCAGATCATGATCTCAGGGTTGTGGGATCATGCCCCATGATTAGCTCCATGCTCAGAGTGGAGTTTGCTTAAGATTCTTTCTTCCTCTGCCTCTCCTTCGCCCTCCCCAACTCACATAAATAAATAAATCTTTAAAGGGAATTGTTTTCTCATTTGGATTTCTCATTTCTCATGTTTTTGATTTCTCATTGATAGCAAATATTACTTCAATTAAATTTTTAATAGTTTTAATATTGATTGCATACCTTATAGCTTTGATGAACTCATGTATGAACTTATGGTCAACTAATAGTTTCTTTTTTTTGTTAATATATAATGTATTGTTTGCTTCAGGGGTACAGGTCTGTGAATCATCAGTCTTACACAATTCACAGCACTCACCATAGCACATACCCTTCCCTGCATCCATAACCCAGCCACCCTACCCCTTCTCAACTTCCCTGGTCCCATCTTGTTTAATTTTTTCCCTCCCTTCCCCCCATGACTTCCTGCCCTGCCTCTTAAATTCCTCATATCAGAGAGATCATAGAATAATTGTCTTTCTCTGATTGGCTTTTTTCACTTAACATAGTACCCTAGTGGACACTTTAGGAATTTCCATATACAAAATCATGCCATCTACAAACAGAGATAAATTTACGTCTTCTTCCTTTCCAGTCTGCATAACTTTTATTTCTTTTTCTTGCTCAAGTGTCCAGGCCAGAACCTCCTGTAGTGTTGAATAAAGTGGCATCCTTGCCTTCTTATGGATCTTAGGGGAAAAGATTTGAAACTTTTTCAATCAAGTAGGATACTGACTATAGAGCTTTAGCAGATGACACTTTTCAGGTTGAGGGAGTTCCTTTATATTCCAAGTATATCATTTTTATCATAAATGGATGTTGTCACTTTCCAATTTTTTTTCTGCATCTAAAGACATGGTCATGAATTTTTTTTCCTTTATTTTGTTAATATGGTCTATTATACTGATAGATTTATAGATGAACAAAGCTGCATGCCTGGGCTAGAGTTTCCTTGTATATGGTGTTTATTTTTTATGTGATCCTAGACTTGATCTGCTAGTATTTTAAAAAAAATATTTTGCACCTATATTCCAAAGAGATATTGGTCAGAAGTTTTCTTTTCTTGTGATGTCTTTGTCTGCCTTTTATATCAGGGCGATATTCACCTAACAGAACGATTTAGGAAGTATTTCCTCATCTTCCTTTTCTGGAAGAGTTTTTGAAAGATTGGTATTAATTGAGTTAAACTATAGGACACCCCGCTGGTATTTGGAGTATTGCTTCTTGGTGTGGAGTCCCCAGCACCACATTGAAAACTGAGTCTCAGAATACCTTTTTAGTTCCAACCCAAGAAGGGGGTTCCTGGAATCTCCAGTCTATAGCCAGTTGGTCAGAAACATAGATGATAACATGGACATGTGACCAGCATGTGGAGTACAGAGCAACAGAGCAGTCTTCAAGATTCAACTACTAACCTGTGGAATGTGATGCTGTATCCAGGTAGATAGTGTCTGAACTGGAACTAGGGCATGGTGAAAGGATAGCGGGCTTCCATGCCCTCCCCAGTCTTTCTCTTTCAGCATTCTGAATAGGTCAAGTCACTGCCTTCAGGCTTCCATGGTTTCTGAAGAAATGAGCTATTAATTCTAGAGAATTCCTTGTACATGATGCATTATTTTTCTCTTTTTGCTCTCCAGATGCTCTTTGCCTTGATTTATGCTAACTGTGACTCTCACTTCTTAAAGATTTTTTTTTCAGAGAAGTTTTAGGTTGTATACAAATTGAGAGGGAGATACAAAGATTTCCCAAATATCCCTGACACAAACTTATCATAATCACCCAAAGTCCTTAGTTTATCCTAGAATTCACTCTTGGTGTTGTATATTCTATGGGTTTGGACACTTGTATAATGACATATATCATTATCATACAGAGAATTTTCATTCCCCTAAAAATTTTCTGTAGTCTGTCTATTCATCTCTCCCCGCCACCAGCCCTGGAAAGCACTGATCATTTTGTGATCTCCATAGTTTTGCCTATTCTAGAATTTCATACAGTTGGAATTACAGTATGTAGACTTCTCAGATCGCTTCTTTCACTTGGTAATAAAAATCTTTGATTTTCTATAATCTGAATATAATATCTCTTGGTATAGTTGTTTGGACATTTCTCCTTCTTGATGTTCTCTGAGCTGAATGGATCTGCCGTTTGGTGTCTGATACTAGTCTGTGGGAAGTTCTCAGTCATTATTTCAAATATTCTGTTTCTTTTTTTTTTCCTTTGGTCTCTGGTTTTCCCATTACATATATGTTAAATGTTTTGTCACAAAGTCTTTAGATATTCTGTTCTGGTTTTTGGAGGTGTTTTTGTAGTTGTTGTTTTTGTTTTTCTTTCACTTTTTTCCTCCCTCTGGCTCTTTTCCTTCACTCTTAGCTTTTTGAAGATTTTATTGATATATTTTCTACCTCAGAGGTTCTTTCCTCAGCTACATCTAGTCTATCTATAAGCCCATGAAGGCATTCCTGTGTTTTTTTTAAAGATTTATTTATTTTTAAGAGAGATTGGGAGAGAGAGAGAGAGAGAGCACACAGGGGGAAGGGTGGATGGAGAGGGGGAGAGAGCCTCAGGCAGATTCCACATTGAGCATGGAGTCCAATATAGGGCTCAATCTTAGAACTCTGAGATCATGACCTGAGCTGAAACCAAGAGTCGGATGCTTAAATGACTACATCACCCAGGTGCCCCCATCAAAGACATTCTTAATTTCTGTTACGATGTTTTTATCTCTAGCATCCCTCTCTGATGATTTCTTTGGATTTGCATCTCTTTGCTTTACCTTATCCATCCCTTCCTGCATGCTCTCTATTTTATTCAATAGTCAACATGTTAAATATCATCGCTTTTAAATTCCTGGTCTGATAATTCCAACATCATTGCTATGTCTAGCTCTGATGTTTGCTTTGTCTCTTCACGTTCTGGTTTTGTTTGTTTGTTTGTTTGTTTGTTCCTTTTGGTATGCTTTAGAATTTTTTATTGGTTGCTATGCTGGATGCAGCTGTACAGGGAATAAGAAACTGCTGAAAGTAGGGCTTTCATACTGCATTGGTGACGTGTGAGGGGAGGGGAAGGTTTTTTTTTTATAGTCCTAAGAGCAGGTCTCAGGTTTTAATGAACCTATGCCTCTGGACTATGAACTTCACAAGTGTTACTCAGTTACTTCTTCTCTTCCTAAGTGGTGCAGGATGGCTGGAGTGGACTGGAGGGGATATTTTCATTCCTCTGGTCCTTTTGGCTCTGATAATACTCCAGCATGTTAGACTCTGATTAACTGTTTCCCTTGAGGACGGGCCTTGTTAAGAAGGGTATACTGACATATTTCAAAATGGTTCCTTTTTCCCTCCCTGTACTAGAAATAGGAGAGGATTTTTCTTCCATTTTACTATGAGAATCTGGTCAAATTCCTGGTGGTAAATCTCACATGGTGGAGGTCTCTCAGTATTTTTTAACTCTTAGATTTCTACACATTGATCCTCCAGCAAGTCATTAAAAGCAGTTCGGGTTTTCCCACCCTGGCTATGGTTCTTCTGTTGCTTTCTGCTGTTGAGTCTGCTTCAGTAAACTGTAACTTCCTGTATTTGCCAATCTGTCTCCTCAATGTTGGGTCAGTGTCCTCCTCTCTCTTATAGATCCAAGAATATTTAATTTTTCATTCTGTTTAGCTTTTTACTTATTAGGATAGAGTGGTGACTTCTAAACTCTACATGAAGAATTGAAACCTGAAGTCTCTCTTTAAGATCTCTCTGAGTTTCTTGAAGTTTTTTGAGCATCTTGAATATATAGATTAATATTTTCATCAAATTTGGGACATTTAATGGGTGCCTAGGCGGTGCAGTTGGTTAAGCATCTGACTCTTGTTTCTGGCTCACGTCATGACCTCAGGCTCCTGGGATTGAGACCCAAGTCAGGCCTCATGGTCAGAATGGATCTTGCTTGCGAGTCTCTCTTTCCCTCTCTTCCTGCCCCTTGTGCTTGTGATTTTTCTCTCTCTCAAATAATAAATAAATAAATAAATAATCTTTAATGAAAAAAAAAATGGGGACATTTCATGCATTATGTCTTCAAAAATGTTCCCAGTTCCATTTTTTTTTTTTCTCCCATCCTTCTTAGACTACTTTATACATGTGTTGGCACATTTAATGATATCCACAGGCCTCTGAGTATTTTTCATTATACCTTCTAGATTCTGATCTTCGATCTGTATAATGTCAATTGATCTATATTCAAGTTTGCTGATTCTTTTTTCTTATGGTTTGGATCTGCTCTAGTGACTCTCCCTGTAGTGAATTTTCGATTTGGTTACTGTATTTTTCAATTCCAGAATTTACATTTAGTGGTTTTTTGTTTTGTTTTGTTTTGTTTTTTAAAGATTTTATTTATTTGACAGAGAGAAACACAGCCAGAGAGGGAACACAAGCAGGGGGAGTGAGAGAGGGAGAAGCAGGCTTCCCGCCGAGCAGGGAGCCCGATGTGGGACTTGATCCCGGGTCTCCGGGATCATGACCTGAGCCAAAGGCAGTCGCTTAACCAACTGAGCCACCCAGGTGTCCCTACATTTAGTTTTTTAATATAATTTCTGTCTCTTCATTTACACCCTATTTCATGACAGATCATTGCCATACTTTAGTTCTTTTTGTGTTATTCTTTAGTTACTTGAACATATTTATATTAGCTGCTTTATGGCCTCTATGCCTCCCTAAGAGACAATTTCTACTGACTGGTTTTATTTTATGTGCTTGTGATACATTTAACTGTTTCTGTGAGTGTTTCATAATTTCTTGTTAAAACATAGAAATTGTAGATAACATTTTGTTACAACTGTGGAAATCATATGCTCTCTCCCTCTCTGGCCAGATTTTCTTGTGTATCTTGTTATTGCTTGGTTCTTGTTATAGCCATTTACTTATTCAATGATTTTCTGGACTGATGTTATAAAGCAAGATGTCCCCTAGTATGTGACAATTGCACTTTCGGCTCAAATATTTTATTGTCAGCTAATAATTAGTCAGAGATGTCCTTAAATGACCAATAGACCTTCTATCCCTTGATGAGAAGCCCTTTGTGTTCAAAGCTTAAGAAGATTACAACTCTGTTTCAAGTTTAGGCAGTGGTAAGTGACTGAGACTTTCTCAATCACTTTTTCTGGACAGGTGTACAATCATGTTTATAGTCCTTAAAATTCCCATAAATAGGGATGCCTGGGTGGCTAAGTCAGTTAAGTATCTGCCTTCAGCTCAGTTCAAGATCCTGGCATTTGGGATCAAGCCCTGGGTCAGGCTCCCTGCTCCAGAAGAGCCTGCTTCTCTCTCTCCCTGCCACTCCCCCTGCTTGTGTTCTCTCCCGAATACATAAATAAAATCTTTTTAAAAAGTCCCATAAATATTTCAAAGCAATTCTAAGCTTCCCTTGTATACCTCATTACCCAGATATTCAAGTTTTGTCAAAACACTTGTGATCCTCAACTGGATCACCACTTCAGGGAATTGCAATGTCAAAAAACTACCCTAAATCATTTGTTACCAATACCCTGGGGATAAGGATTTTTTTTTGCATGAACTCTGACAGTTCAAATAGTAACAACATTCTGTGAATGGAGATTTTCTAATGAGATGTGAGAGAGTTTAAATGCTAAAGGATGGGCCTTTTTAAGGAGTTTCAACCCTCCTCATTGATTGCATGGTGCTGGTTTTCAAAATGATCAGGGAGCTTGGAAAGACTAGAAGACAGATATAAGAGGAGTATAGTAAGTAAAAAGGACACAAAGCCTGTTTTAACAAGGGTTTAGTAGTCTTTCTTGAATATACACTACTGAGATTATTGTGAACCGTTAGTTATTGTTTAGTTCTGAAAAAATTTAACAGCTGTCCTTGTAAAGGTAGACGCCTAGATCTATGGAAGAGATCAAAAAACTTAGAAGTAGCCCCAGAAGAAATGTGACTGAGTCATTTATGACACAGGTGCAAACAGAATTCAATGGAGTAAAGATAATATTTTTAATAAATATCATTGCAATAATTAGATATCTGTAGACAAAATAATAAACCTCCACTGAAACTTCACATTAAAAATATTAAAATGCAATATTGACTAAATGTAAGATATAGAACTGTAAATTTAAAATCTTCAGGTTTAGAGCAAGAAAAGAGTTCTTAAACAAGGCACCAAAAGCATAATCCATAAAAGGGGAAAAAGTAAATTTGGCTTCATCAAATCAAAAATTTTCGATCTGCAAAAAACTCTGCAAAGAGGATAAAACAAGCTGTAGGCTCAGTGAAAGTACTTACAAACTACATATCTGAGGAAACACTTTTATCTACAATATATATATCTCAAAATTTAACAGTTACACAATCCAAAGAAAGTATATAGAGGGCATATAAGCACATGAAAAGATCTTTTAGCTATTAGGAAGCTGAAAATTAAGATTACAATGAGAAATCAGTATACGTGCTGAAATAGAAAGACAGGGAAGGTGGACAGATATGTAATAATACTAAATGCTGATGAGGATATGAAAAACAGGATGTTTCATACGTTTCTCACACATTGTTGTGGTGGGAATATAAAATGGTACAGACACCCTGAGCAAAATAGCCTGGTAGTATTATAAGCAAAGAAACATATGTTTGCCATATTATCCTGCATTTTACTTTGGAGAATTTATTCCAGAGAAATGAAAAAAATATGTGCACACAACTTGTACACAATTGCTTATAGCAGCTTTATTTGTAAAAACCAAAAACAGGAAACAACCCAAATGTCCTCCAATAGGGTAAAAGTGAAACTGCGTCCCATTCATATAATTGAGAAACAATAACTACTGATGTACACAACAACTTATACAGAATTCAAAGACATCACGCTAAGTGAGAAAGCCAATCTTAAAAGGCCATATCCTATATGATTCTATTTATATAGTATTTTTAAACAATAAAATTATAAAGATAGGAAACAGACTAGTGGATTTCAAAGGTTGGAATGTTGAGGAAAAGGGAAGGTATAATTGTAAGTGGGTAGCATGAGAGAGATCTTTGGGGGATAGAATTGTTCTTTGTCTTGATTGTGGTCACAGCTGTACTAATCTACACATACAATGGAATGACACAACTGTAAAAACACACTGCTCCAAAAAAAAAAAAAAAGTCCTGGTTTAGATATTGTACTATAATTATGTAAGATGAAAAAACTGGGATAAGTGTATATAGGATCTCCCCATATTACTTCTGAAAATTCCTGTAAATATGTAATAATTTTTTCTCAAAAGAAATAAGAGAGAAAATGGATATAATCCCTTGTTGTGATTCTGAATGTAAGAAGTCTACAAACCTGGAAATCATTGACTGAAAAGCCCTCAAACACAATGGCAAGTATACATAGTGATGATTCTTTCAGTCTACCTCGATGGTACTGTAAATATTGATTCCAATAACATTTGGGATAAAGGAACCCACATATTTTCAAGACTGTTTGATATAGGTTTCTAGTTGATATTGATACCAAGAGACTCTAAGCCTCATCACTGATCCTCTATTAAAGAATAATAATATGGGAACAAGGTAATAAATGGAGTATGACTTAGGTCCGGCTCATATTACATTTGGGGACATAGAGAGTAGGCATTTTCCTTGTCACAAAGTGTATATCTAATTTATGCACCAGTCCAAATTTATAACTGGCTTGCACATACTTGGTGTGTGTGTGTGTGTGTGTGTGTGTGTGTGTACACACACACACAGAGAAGGAGATCTAATAGATCTAGATTGTTCTATCGATCTATCATCTATCATAGATAGATCTATAGATTTAGATATCTTTACCTATATATATAGAGATGGGGGCTATGGTTAAGAATTTTCATTATAGGGAAAGCCAGTTGTAAGACTGAAAATTCTTTCTGCATGGGCCAACATAACAAATAAAAAGCAATATAAAATTTGGAGGACAAAGACAGAAATTAGTGCTACCCTTAAAGATCTAAAGGATACAGGGATAGCGATCCATGTCATTTAATTTATGTATGTGTCCCTTGCAAAAAGCAAAGAAATCTGGAGAATGGAAATAGAGTTTGAAAAAAATCAACAAAATCATAACATGAATCGCAGCTGTTTTCCTTTTGGTATCTTTGCTAGAGCAGAATAGACAAGACTTCAGATCCATGATATGCAGCTACCAATCTGGAAAATTCATTATTTCCAACTTTATCAGAAAGGATGATCAAAAACATTTCATGTGCAGTTTGAATGGAACACAGTATATATTTACAGTCATGCCACTGGGCTCTCTCACTCTTTGCAAATACATATTCTAAAGAGATTTGGATCAGCTTGGCATCCTACAGGAGTATCATATCGAGCCATTATATTCACAATTATATCAATTTCACAGGATAAGCTTGAGGTAATTAATATTTTTGAGTACTTGGTAAAACATATATATTCCGAAGAGTGAGAGGTAAATCTTAGGAAGTTTCAGGTATCTGTTACATCAATAGATTACACAAAGGTGTACCAGTCTGGGTACACCAGATTAACCTCCCAAAATAAAAGATAAAGTATTTCATTTTAACTCTCTCACCACAAAGAATGATGAACAATGTCTGTCAGAACTCTGGATTCTACCTGAGATACTACTTTAACACATAAACTAGATGACACAGAAAGCTTCCATGTTTGAGGCTTAGTGAGAAAATTGCTTTGCAACAGTTCCAAACCACAACACAAGTGGCTCAGCAGCTTAGGCCATATGATCCAGCAAACTCTATGCTTTCAAAGTTTTCAATATTGGAAAAAGGCACCAAGAGAACTTTCTGGCAATCCTAGCGATAGGATCGCTATCCCTGTATCCTTTAGATCTTTAAGGGTAGCACTAATTTCTGTCTTTGTCCTCCAAATTTTATATTGCTTTTTATTTGTTATGTTGGCCCATGCAGAAAGAATTTTCAGTCTTACAACTGGCTTTCCCTATAATGAAAATTCTTAACCATAGCCCCCATCACAGTGCATTTCCTTAAAGTTCTGAAAAAAAAAAGTGCACATTGTCTGCAGTCAATAATTATAAACATTTGAAAAAAATAGCCACTGGCAGGCTGCAAAGCCCCGGTAAAGATAGAATTACTTACCATGGTATACCAAGTAAGCCTGCAGCCAGAACTGCCTGTTACCAGCTGATTTGTAACATATTTACACATTCATGGTCATAAAGTTAGACAAGCTCAGCAGCAAGCAATGGTAAGTTAAAAAACACATCAGGAATCAAGCACAGGCCAGAAGACACAAACAAGCTTCATAAACTGGTATCCCAGACTCCCACATTATCTCTCACTATTACCTAGGTGCCTGGTTATTCAATTCATGCCTTTGATTACAGGAGATTGGTCCTGGTGCCTTTCAACCAGCTGACACAACCCGAGTTTGGCTCACAGATGCATAAGCTTAGTGGGTGAAAGAAAGTGCTTTGTGGGGAAGTCTCTCACTGAACAGAGCTTTAGGTGTTGCACCCAATATCTACTTCGCGTGGATGGAAGAAGGGCCTGAAGTTAAAATACACATACACCCAAAAGTAGTAAACAGCTGACTGCCTAGTCAGGTGCCTCAAGGAGAAATATATGAAGATCAGAGAAAAAAAAAACAAAACAAAACCCTGGGGTAGAGACATGTAGACTGACATATGAAAATGAGCGCCTAAAGAGAAAATATTTGTATTTCAAGTTAACACCCGTGAGAAAGTATCTACCACAGAAGAGACGTTGGATAGCAGAGTAGACAAATGATTCCAAATGACGGAAAGCACTAGGCTTCTGTTACTAGGCACCTCACTGTTGGCACCGTAGGCTCTTACTGTCAGGACAGATCTAGCTGCAGCTATGCATAGAGATAATATAAAATATATTATCTCTTAGTCAGTGAGGTGATAATAAACACTTGAATCATGCTCTATCTAAAATGATCTACTCATTTACAATTTTGCGAGCAGACTTGTATTTGTTTGTTTATTTACTATATCCTCCATATACCACAGCTTGATGGTGTATGCAGGATATAGTAAATAAATAAGGTAAATAAATAAACATTTATTTCATTTAATATAAGCAGCAGTGGCATTTTCCATCATTATGCAATCAATAGTACATATTTAATATGGTATCAAATATTCCATGAAGTGTACCACTGAGTCCCATTATTATAATAGAAGTATTCGAGTTATTTTTTGTTCTTATTTTTGTTGATGATGATGACGATGATAAATTCAAGTGTGCCAACTTCAAAAAAATTCCACTCCTAAGTATGGTACATTCAATGAACTCATCAGAACACAAGAGCCTTAAAATAACTACACAGGGTCATGTTGCAAACTATTTGGCATGATTACATCAACTATGAACTCTGTGCCAGTCTTGGCATTTGAATCTACTTCTACAGTGGTTGCTATGGTAAGTAATTGTGAATATTCTTCTTCATATTAAGTGAAAAGGAAGTTAAATAATCTGAAGTGTGGAAGTCCATAGAAGTGGTTATAGAGATCAAAGCTAAGGTTAAAGTTCTGTGGCATAAAAATAGGGTCTGAATAGGGATGATTCACTAGATTATTTTAACCCAGAGTTTCCTCCAATTTACAAAAGAATCAGGCCCACTGTCTAGATAAAATAAACTGATGGCCAAAAATGAGAAAAGATACCTAAGACACAGCCACTCTCTCAAAGCTGAAAGAGAACCTATCGGACTCACACAACATAGGGTATGAGAGAGTGACACCGTAGAGGACTAAGAGCCAGGATCACAGTATATGATGGCTTTCAGCAATCATTTCTAGATAGAACTCAGATTCTGAAACTTTCTCCAAATAACAAGTATCACCTACTGTAATCTTTTCAAGATGGATCGCAAAACTCATTTACTAGCCATTATAAACAAAGGACCAGTGTAGAGCTTCCAGATTACAACTGTCAAAATCTGTTACAGTTGGCCGCTTGCCACCTGTTATTTCGATATGGGGCAAAGTCATCTTCTAGAGTGGAAATAGCTTTCTGTTAGCAGTAGCCAATAAAAGCAGGCACAGAGAGAAATGAATGACAGAAAGAACATTCAGCAGACAATATAGGGCATGTGAAAAAGATAATTTTAATTATGCAGAAAAAAACCACAAACCCCTTCAAAATCCTTCCTTTTAAATCAGAAATTCATCAAAAGCTCTTTTACTTCTTGGAGGTCTTGGTTTTTATTATATCAACAGGTCCAGCCTTACCTATTTAAATACTAATTATTTATCAAGTAAGCACCATTAACTAGTCATTATGAGAAAAACACCCATCACATAGTTCAAGAATACACTTTCAGAAATACTTTAAAAATCTTCATTCCAGGGGCATGGCTCAGTTGGTTAAGCAACTGCCTTTAGCTCAGGTCATGATCCCGGACACCCGGGATCGAGTCCCACATCAGGCTCCCTGCTCGGCGGGAAGCCTGCTTCTCCCTCTCTCACTCCACCTGCTTGTATTCCCTCTCTGGCTGTGTTTCTCTCTGTCAAATAAATAAAACCTTTTAAAAAAAATCTTCATTCCATAGCTTTATTGATGTTGAGCTCAGCCTGAAATTAATGGTATTAATTTAAGGGAATTTGGTTATTTAATTTGACCTGGAAGGCTTTATTTTACCCATCTTATATATTATAAGGATTATAAGTAAATGGGATGTGTTAAGCATAACCATGCCTGAAGAAAAATTTAACAGAATACAAGACAATATAAATAGGTTCAACAAAGCATAGCACCCTGGAGTCCAGTCAGCAATAAAATAAACAGGTTCACATACTAAATAATCTCTCCAAGGCATTCAATAACAATACGCATAAACAATCTTCCAACAATTGTGGTCATATATGAACAAGAAAAATGTGGCACCTCCTATGTTTTTATGATTTCACAACAGAAGACACAGTATTTGAAATACATCATCAAATACTTGTGATATTGAAGCAACAGTAAATATTTTCAAACATTGGAAGATTTCTCATATGTGATAGAGATTATATATCTTCTGAATCACTACAGACTGAAAAACATGGATAAATGGATAGCAATTAAATAAGATCAAATTTTGGGTATCAGAATGAAATCTGTATCATCTAGAACTGCCTGATTAATGGAGAAATTTCTGTCAATAGGGAGAGATTAAAGATAACTCTGTAATTCACTTATCCACATTTCAAGAAGGGATTTTTTATTTGAAATGTGGACTCCTAACATTCTCTGAACCCTTTCTCAAACATTTCCTTACATATACGAAAGCAACCACTTTTTGAAGGAATATGTCAATTTCTCCTCCAAATGTCAGATTGCACTGATACAAAAAGTTTGCGAAACACTAACTCATTTAAAAAATTGTGCGTAAATGAGGTCTTTGCAGCATCTGCTCAGATCCACACATTTTTCTAACCAGCTGCAACTGGATGCCTTACAGTGCACGCACACTAACAAACATTCAAAACACTTCAGGCACCTCCTTTTTGTGTTATCGAACTTCTTAAAGTGGCAAAGTGTCTTCTTCACTTCTCAGATTAAAACAAAAAACAAGAGATAATGGCCATAACTGTCATTCTTTGTTGCCTCATCTCACCTTCAAGGTGTATTTTTTTTTCAAATATTTTATTTATTTGACAGAGAGAAACACGGCCAGAGAGGGAACACAAGCAGCAAGCAGCAGGAGTGAGAGGGGAGAAGCAGGCTTCCCGCTGAGCAGGCAGCCAAATGCTGGCCTCCATGCAGTGCTGAATGCAGGGCTGATCCCCGGACTCCTGGATCATGACCGGAGCTAAAGGCAAACGTTTAACCACTTAGCCACCCAGGTGCCCCAAGCTGTAAATTTTAAGACTCTGAGTTTAGTATTAGTGTCAATAAGAAAACCACTGCCTGCTTTGGACTCTAAATCATTTCAGTGCTCTTCAAGTCAACATGACCTCAGTATGAAATGCCAAAAGTTGAAGTTATTACAATATTTAATTATTACAAAATGCTCCACAAATAGATTCATTAGAATGTTTACCAAAAAACAGAATTAAGTATTTATATATGCACAGCAACACTCCTTATTCTTTCCAGAATTTAACATTCTAAGAATGCAGGCATCTATACAGAGTTAACTCCAACAATAAAATACTGTAGTTTTTGATTAACTAATATATGTACAAATATCAGTGATTCTTACCCTTTACAGAAAATTATCAAAGAAACTGATTCAACGTCCCCTTCTTCCTAGAGGTTTACTGTCAAATTCCACTAAAAAAAAAATAAAACAAGAAATAAATGCATCATTGATGCTAGTGACAATTTGAAGGTCATAATAATCTCTGAAGGTCAATTTTTTGAACCACAGTTCAGTGCTTTTGCTATATGGCGGGGTGAGCTGAGTGTTTTGGTGCAGCCTGTTTCAATCAGGAGTTAACTTGTGAATAATCAAGAAATACTTCACAAACTTCTAGATTCCACTTTCCTAATCCAAAGGTGTGATAGGGTGCAGCCAACCATGGTGATTCGACTTGGAACAAGTTATTATCAGATAGAAAACATGATGGTTGGCTGAAAGGTGGTGGAACTTTAAAGGCATCTAATGTTTTACCACATAAAATATGCACTTTTCCATTTGTCTGTTTTTTTTCAAAATGGATCATTTGTATTCTACAGTTGAGTCTCTCATGTCAGACAACTGAACTAGGAAAATACAAGAACAAATCTTTCCCAAATTTTGTAACATTCCCATATAATTTGCCATGTGTTAGATTTCTGCCACCTTCTCTTCTTCTTCTTTCCCAACCCCCACTGGAAACTCTACAGATATTCCTGATAGAGAATAAAGCTGTATTAAGCTGACTGCCTGACCTTTCTGCCTCTGAGAATCCAGGGCTGATTTATGAACAATGAATTTAATGTAGTCTGTGGCAAAGAAATGGGATCACAAAATTAACGATTTGTAAAAAAAAAAAAAAAAAAAAAAAGATTAGGAGTTAACACAGGATTGATGTTGAATTCTTATATTTGCATGTTAAAAGAGGGTCTGTTCTTTTGTTTCTCCTTAGAGACGCTGAGCTTTTTATGATCACTTACATTTATAAAAAAGAACTCAGTGGGCTCAGAGGTCCTCCTAAGTCTTTTTAGTTTATTCTTAGAGTTCAGATGGCATTTCTGGAATAAAACAGCCGCTCTGAATAAACTTGAAGAGTATTTTGGGTATTAACATGCAAATGAGAGAATCAAGCATAACTCTCTGCTATGGTAATTCTTCCCAGACTGTTTTTCTTAAAAGGCTATCTGTGAGGGACTAAAGCCTCCACAACCAAGGCTGATTGCCAAGACTGTAAGGCTATAAAGTTCTATGCAAATTTATGGTACTAGACTGTAAAAATCACTGGCTTATCTTGTTTTTGGTACAGATCACTGGAATTAATCTGATAAAGGGTATCAAATGATACATAAATCAACTCTGAAGGAAGAGGAGTTAGACCTTTGCTACAAAAGAGGCTGCACTTCACCATTACGTGACGAGTCTTACATGCTTGAGAGAAAGAACTGGTAATTGACTACCAGTAAGACTTCCTGAGATGTATTTTAAAGCACAAGAACAAAACTTTTAGCGAGGATTATTCTTTCTGCTCATTGGTGAATTCAGCATTTTTTTTTAAGAATGTCTAAGACTCTATATGGTGAGTTACTTTAAAAGGTGTGTTAGGACCATTTGACAAATTAGAAGGTATTGAAAACGAAGTTCACTTATAAGTTACTTGCTTTACTATGTAGTCAAATTTACGTTGGATTTGAAAAAGACCTTGTTTGCATTTTTTTCCCATGACACCAATTCTGAGACATTTTAACTGATTGTTTGTTTCATGTTTCTGAAAGTGATAATACATAATCTCTACTAGCCTCTACTATTTTAGTTTCCAGTTTAAGGTACAGAGAGAAAATATGTATGCTTGCCTAGCAATAATAATTCCCATTTATTTCTAAACCAGAATTGCCCTTAAAGCTCTAATATCCTTAGGGGCTAAGAATAACACAGGGTAGAAAAAAAGAGGAAGGAATAAGAGGAAGGTAAAGAGGAAAAGGAAAAGAAGTAGCATCGGGGGAGAAGAAAGAGATATTAAAGACGAAAAGTGATCTCCTTGTTGTGTCAATGTCTTTTTTTTTATTATTATTATTGTCATAATATTACTCCCCGAGAAACAATTTTCTCATATTATTCCTCTGGTCATATTTCAGTGTACTCAGCACTAAGGACACCTGTCTTAGTCTACATATTCATGCATTTACCACTATAATTCCATATTAATACTTTGCTAGGGTCAGTATTGATTCTTTCTTACTTCCTTTCTCCTCTCCCCATTTGCTTTTTTGTTTTTCCTTAAGTTATTTCCTTCCTGTAAGGTAGAATTAAAAGACTTACTAGAGAGTAACTCAAAGGGGACTAAGATTATTGCTATTGCCAAAGTTTACACATTTGTAGAAACTAAACTAAATATAGGGAGTCAGCTTTACTGAAAGGTAGACATTGATTAAGTTACAACAGAGATTCAGTGTGCTGAGGGATCAAGGAAAAGCCCCAGTGTTCTCTTTCCCCAATTAACATATATAAATCATAGGGGAAACACTCAAGATGGTGATATTTAACATAAAACCAGGGTCATACTCGTGCTTGACATAGAGAGAAGGGTTCTCCCTCAGTCCTGGTAGACTTTAAATTCTGAGCAGTTTTATGAGAAGTGGCAGCTTTTTAGATATAGAGGGACAGTATAACTGATCATCTGAACTAGGGTACTTCTAAGAGTAAAACAGAACACCTTGACACGTGGGACTACAGCTGACTGGTCACTCTAGTTAGATGGTCAGAATAGACCAGTGTCATTTTTGTGTCTCTGAAACTAGTTTATATCAACTGATTATATCAATCTGGAGAAAATGAAACAGCCAAATGTATACTGAGGATGGGGTGTTAAATGTGAAACATGAATTAAGCATAAACTAAAATGCCAAAAGACATATTTAATCAAAATAGGCTCAGTCCTATTGCTAGTAAAGCAGAAGTAAGTGACATGCTGTCAAAAAGGTAATTTCTTTCTAAGAAATCTTTTATACTGTATGATAAAACTTACAAAATGCTAATTTATGTTTACAGGCCATTTATTTTAATTAGGGTGGAAATGTATTCCCAAGTACATTAGACTTCAGATCCAACCAGACACTTCTTATATTATGATAAAAGTATACTATATGAATAAACCTTACTTTTCCATTGTATCACACTAATCATCGTACAGTGATGACTGCAAGTTCCATGTAATAAAAAATGTAAATTGTTTTATCAAAAAAATCACTTTATTGCCAAGGAAAGCAAAGTAGATTGGTATTCAAGGTAAATGACTTCAAAGAAGTATTCATATTCAACTTCTCCCACATATAATGGTATATTATTCATTAATCCTCATCAAGATTTTCCTAGAACAGGATCTAAATGAAATTTAATTTACAAAGGAAATGAAAGCAATCATAATATTATTGCCCTTCACAAGGCTGGAACATATATTTTTCCAGAAACTTAAAAATAACATGAGTATGTTTATATGTTTCCTTTCCTTATGCAAAAAAATGTAAATGAAAGTACTAGTCATTACTCAATAAATAAATCAGGCTCATACATGAATATGGATATATAACACTTGCCAAAACTTACCAACTTGGAATTACTGTTGCTTAGTTCTCACCCTAAAATTATAAAATTTCAATGACATGGTGTGTGACTTTGGCATCAGAACCTTTAAAACTAGTCAGGTGATTAAAATATATAGTAAAGACTGAGATGGTGTGCAATGTAGTTTAAAAAAAAAAACAAGATCTTCTATATCCTGCTCCATTTGACAATTTAGCTAAATAACAAACACCCATGTTTTGGAACAAATATCAGCACTTGGATTTTGCCTCCCGATTTAACTTTCTCTTTGTGCACTAACTGACATATTAGAGATCTGATCTTATATATTCATGCCTCATTGTATAGCATTTTTTTTCTCTTTTTCATTTTTTGACTATAATTTTAACCTATGATGATGGATATTTAGATTTCGAATCTCAAATGCTGACATTCAGTTTGACATGCTAAATATTATCTGCAAATATGGATGCTTTAATTAACCAACCAATTTGCCTGTCATTGTTTTATATCTGTCATCATTGTTCTCAACTCTTTTCACTTTCCACTTCATGAAATTTCCATTAAAACTGTGGCCTTCAATCTATCTGGGGACCTACAGATAAAAACTGCAATAATGGTTTCAATAAAATTTTTAAAAGCTTCATTTCTTTTGTTATTCCCAGTCTTAATGTTTCCATATAAAAACACAGAAACACTTTCATATCTTAGGTATGCATTTCTGTTGTGAAATTTTCCAAGAATCTACTAAATACGTATGTTAAGAGTTTTAACCAAAATGATCAAGTTTTTCAATAATCAAGAAGATTTTTCTTCTTACCAATGCATTTTTGTTCCAAAATATCTCTGCCGTAATCAACCATTAAACTACTAGTGGTTTTTTGTTTGTTTGTTTGTTTGTCTTATTTTTTAAAGATTTTATTTATTTAACAGAAACACAGCCAGAGAGGGAACACAAGCAGCAGGAGTGACAGAGGGAGAAGCAGGCTTCCCATGGAGCAGGCAGCCCCATGTGGGGCTCCATCCCGGGATCATGACCTGAGCCGAAGGCAGAGGCTTAACCACTGAGCCACCCAGGCGCCTCGTTACTAGTGTTTTCTCCTACTGTGGGACAAGCAGAGCAGCATCAATATAAGAAAAGCAGTGGAGGGCAATATAAAAACAAGTATTAAATGAGATTTCCTTTAGGGAGAAAATGGTTATATACAAGTTCTATACAAATGAACAAATGAGACAAGTCAAGGAGATTCATTATTTTTAATTTATTAGGCCATGACTTTAGAGATACTCATCTAGGCCATTTTACAATTAAAAAAAAAAAAAGAAAAAAGAAATAACCTGTTCCCAGACTAATATTATTTGAGAACGGGTGTCTCCAACTACCATGTTGAAGTTAAACAGAATTAAATGCAGTACAAGTACAGCAAAGGGTATAAATTAAGTGGAGTGGGACTGTGTATTTCTAAAACATAAGGCTACTAGCAACATTATGAGCTTAATTTACTCACTTTCTTATTCATATATTTCATGGAACCAATGCATAAAATAAAAAAAAGAAAGAAAGAAAAGATAATTCGCTGGGTAATTTAGAGGGAGGAAATTAAAGTGTAATGGCAGCCATGTATATTTATTGTTTAATGTATAAAGTTTTGATTAAATTATATTACCATCTGAAACATAGAAATTCCCTTAAAACTTTACCTAACCCTGTTACAATTCCTTAAAATACATTTTAATTTATCTTCAAAAGGTATTTTATCCTCTGAGTTTAAAAAGAACATGAAATAGATTCCACTCCCATCTGGCCTTCCTAAGTTTAGCCTTCTCTTCTATTAAATGATTAAAAATAATTTTAAATAACAAAGCTGCACCAAGTAATTCATCTTTTGAACATGTCAAGGTTCTTTAAAGCTAAATTGCTTTTAGTAATAGTCGGTTTCAATTACGAATTAACTTTGATTTGTTGCTGTTCTTGTCTGTGGCATTTGACTGGAATGAATAACTGCGGTCTATAAATTCTAGTCTCAAACCTACATCTGGCAATTCATTAGGAATCATCTTTGAGAGACTCAAGAAAACATCAAAAGAAACAAGAATAATTCCTCCATGCAAAGCATTCTTAATTCCAAAGATCCAGTTCAAAAACAAATAATCTTTCTCATATTTTAACTAAGGTGATTAAAATAAAAAATATATTCAAATTTTTGTCTTTTTAGGCCTGAGGGTCCATTAAAAAAAATATTGAAGCTAAAGCTCCATGATTAATAAACATTTTAGTCATTTATACTTTACATCCTTTTGTTATAAAAACTGGCCCACGTTGACCTTTTTGGTGTCTCATTTTAAAAAAAGGCCAACTATGGGGGCGCCTGGGTGGCTCAGTTGGTTAAGCAACTGCCTTCGGCTCAGGTCATGATCCTGGAGACCTGGGATCGAGTCCCACATCGGGCTCCCTGATCAGCGGGAAGCCTGCTTCTCCCTCTCTCACTCCCCCTGCTTGTGTTCCCTCTCTGGCTGTGTTTCTCTCTGTCAAATAAATAAAATCTTTAAAAAAAAAAAAAAAAAAAAGGCCAACTATGGCTTTGCTGTCTGAGCTGAAATAAAGGTAGTTGAATTCTAGGAGATACCTTTAGTTTAGAAATGGAAATTTCCCCCTGAAGACTTATTCAATGAAGCTCATTCACAGGATTATATCTGTTCCTCTAGACTTACCTGTGTCATTACCCTTGCAGTTTTAGAATCCCTTTAAGATCAACAAGCAAGTCCCTCTACCCCTTCCCACTGCTCCTTCTCTCTCTCTCTCAAATAAATAAAATCTTGAAACAAAAAAAATCAACAACCTAGGATACAGAAGACCGTTAATGCAATAACCCAATGGTAAAGTTGGCAATACTGGCCAAGCACTCTCACATATTGGTTATACAAAAAAAGCTAAATTTAAGTTATCAGCAACTTCCACGGGCCCACATTTCCACATTTATCAAATGTACTTTTCTTGCTGGCTGGGATCCAGAGACTTTCAGGATATTCTGCTTCAACTGCCACGTCCACTCTACTTCAGTAAGTTCTTTCCGATCTTTCCAGAATCTTACTAATTCTTAGTATCTTAATTCTGCAAACTTACATACTTATATACATAGGGTATGCTATATACCCTAGCATACAATTCTGTGCCTCAATTTCATACTCCTTTTCCTTCTTACCCCTTATTTCAAGTTATAGGTTATCAGAAATTATTGAGTATCTAGTTCACCCAGTCCTTTCTTCTCTTATATTATCTCTGAATGGCTTTTGTTCTCTTTCTATAGTTCCTAGAAACCAAGATCTCTTAGTTGACCTAATAAGAACCATAAAAAGTGATCATTTTGTTATTTCAATTCCATAGATCTTTACATTTAGAACAGCCAAAACCACTTTCTCTGTTTCCACATTTGGGATGCTAAGCTGTGATACATAAAATCAACAAACATGTAGGCTGCTGCCCTTCTATTTCATGTTCTCCAGCCTTACCCCAGTGAGCCTTCAGCCCCACTTGTTAATCCTTTCAAAAACTGCCTGTCATCACGCTCTCATTTTTCAGACAAGTCACTAGATTGGAGTAAATGAGGGATAATTACCATTCCTTGTGTTTTTTGTATCTTTGATATTTAGGAGTGCTTAGTCTATGCTTGATGAATACACAAGTTTTCCAAAATTAATGTCTCTCTCCAAGTCTTAAATTTTTCTCTAAGTACTATTGATCTCAGCAGAGAAAAAAATTAGATTTTTCAAATACAATTTCTAATATTAACTGGCTACTACTTGATTCTGACAACACCCTTGGCATTTTGATATTACTCTATTTATTTTTTACAGTATGTCTAATAAAACAGGTATTATTATTCACATCTTACACTTGGGAAAGATGATGATTAAATTTTTAAGTAGTTACTCTAAGTTCATACAGCTGAAACAGGGCATGATGACATATGTCTGACATCATATATGAGTCAGATGACAGAGTTCTAAATCATTATCTTAATTAAAATTTCTCTTCCTTCTGCACACTTTCTTACAAATTATTTTTTATAGCTTGGAAATTGTTTCAAGTTTAATATTTTTGCTATCATAACATAATTAAAATGTGATTTTTACATATGGATTTTACAATCTTAACTATATATATTGTAAAGCGAAGATTTTCTTTCCTTTTCTATATAATTGTCACAACACCATTTTTTTTTACTACCTCATGTTCCTCACTGATATGCAATGCCAAATCTCACCGCATTAAGTGTTTCATATACATAGGCACCTGTAGGTTCTCCATTCTGTGTAATTTACTAATTTGCACATTCTAATATTAATAGTCCACATTTTGGTTATTACTCATTATAATATTTAATTATATGTGGTAGGATGTGCTCCCTGATATTACTAGACCTCTTTAACATGTCTTGGCAATTAAATATTCAAAAAGTAATTATTGCGTTGTAACTTGTCCAGGTCATATGGGACATCTTCTAGGACTAGGGATGAGAAAGAATATTATTTTTTTCTAAATTTAGAAACTACAAAAATCTCATGGATTTCAAGATTCAAATTAAACTCTAATCATCATAGATTCAAGTTTAATTTATTCTTATTAAATCACAGAATTTTAGCTATGGAAGGACTTGTAAAGATCATCTAGTTGAACTAATTTTTTTTTTGTCTGAGAAAACTGAGACCTGGAGAGGTAATTTGCAATTTGCAAAATACCACACAATGAGTGGCAGAATATGTACTAAAATTACATCTATTAAGTGAGTAAAATAAAAAAGGCTCTATTCCTAATTCTCATAGTATTTAAGCCAGCTTTGATTTTTCTTGATTTCTGAATTCATTAACCAAAGAGTCAATGATAATTCAATCTATAATCATAAGAAGACATTGGTTAGTTAAGGAAAATAATTCAAAAGACAACATTAAAATAGTTCAATATGCATTTGAATATTTGTATTTGAAGATTTTAATATTAATTGAACATCATAAAAGGGAAAAAAGGAATTCTCCTTCTAGCAAAGGAAGATTATCTATTTCTAGAACAGTATTTTCAGTCAACAAGCAAAGCTAGATTTGAATAAATTAAAAATATCAAGCATAAAAAAATAGGGAACAAAAGAAAAAAAAGAGAGAAAGACTGAAGCCTAGCTTCTTATTAGTTCAACCTCTAAGCAAATGAAGGCAACCTGTCTCTGCTTGGCAAGAGCAAAAGAAAATCCTCCCAGAGGAAGATAACACTAAAATCACCTCTTCAAGTGTTCATATAAACTTTAAAGATTTTTGTTTGTCTGTTTGTATTTTTAAGTACACTCCATAGCCAGCATGGAGCCCAAAATCATGACCCTGAGATCAAGAGCTGAGCTGAAATCAAGAGTTGGACCATTACCAACTGAGCCATTCAGGTGCCCCACAGCTTTAGAAACTCAAATATAAAAGAGCAAAATGTACAAAAAGACAGAATGGATAAAGAGAGATAATAGAAATAGACCCACAGAAGATCCAGAGACATTATTAAATATAGAAATAGACCCAGAGAAGATTCAGAGACATTACTAAATATAAATGTGATTGATTCTTCAAAAAATTAAAGAATAACATGGAGCATATTATCAAAGATATTTTTATGAAATCACAAAAATAATCTTAAAACAAAAATTATAATAACTGAAAATAAGTAATCAATCTATCATTTTAACAGGAAAGCAGTTATGGTATAACTAAAGATTAGTTACCTAGAAAAGTGAATAAAACATTCAGACTGACACTGCAAAGTAAAAAGGAAGAGATTACTCAAAAGTACCAGAGATGGACCTAAGATTCAGTGAAATATCTGTTTTCTTCAGTCAGTATCTCAGAAGGAAAGAAGAGAGAGAATGAAGGAGTACTGATACAAAATTGATATTTGAAGAAATAGAGGTGGATGATATTCCAAAATTGATACACATAACTAAAACAACAGATTTAAGACGCATTACAATTCCAAGCATGAAGAATTCAAAGGAAAGTGATAACCACTGATGGTAAACCACTTAAAATTCAAGTTAAAGAAAAAATTAAATCAGAAAAAAATGAAAAACATGTTTACTTCAAACAGAAAACAATAACATCATGCTGATTACTCAACACAATAAGAGAAACTAGAAAACAGTGGAGTGAAAATTGCTGTGGACCAGAGCCATGGTCATTGATATGGGTTCCCTCTGCAAGGCACGGAACCCATGACCCTCCCTCAAAGTGAGGGAGTTGGGCAGTCGCGGTCATCAAAGCCATGCAGCTTTGCTTTCTTTGTTCTCGCTTTCCACCTGACTAGTTCTGAAAAAAATTCTTCTCCTTATATCTACAATTATATCAAACCTTTCTCTGCTCCTACTTTTAGCTTGCTCAGGTAAAGCCTCAAGTTTTACCCTACCCTTTTAAAATTTGATGATTATTGAGATAATGAGAAAAATAATCACATAAGTATGGTAGCTGCATTGTATTAACTTAATTTAAACAATAGAAATCTCACAACCACCCAATCGCTTGTTCACCTCCCTGCACTTTAAGGGGGAGGCAGAAAATATGATTTATCCCTAATTGATTGTTCCTTAGATCAGACTTTAACTAGAACATCCTGTGTAATAGTTGGGGTCTTCATGGGCACTATTGTCACACAAGATTGATGAATCATAACTTAAAAGAAACACTGTGATCTAAATCAAAACTCTTTAATCTTATATATAACACTGTACTATAAATAAAGAGCCCTGAGAACAGTGTTTTCAGGAGATTCCCATACAACACTTCGAGTTCGGTCTCCTCATGTGAAAGCGCGGACGCCTTCCTCACCTCTCAGTCCCTACTGTTGCCGGGACTGGACCCTGGCAGAAAATTTTAAAAGATCAAATAGCTCCCAGTCAAAAATTCTCTGTCTAGTGAAAATTTCCTCCAATGATGAAAATACAACAGAATTTAAGACAAATAAGAAGAGAAAGTACCTGTCAACAAATACACAAAAATTGAGTTTTACAGGTGAAAGAAAAATAGTCCATGATGAAAGCATGGAGAGACAAGAGTAGGTAGGTGACTACTTCTTAGTGAGTGTTGCTTATATAATAAAAACAGCATTTTGTGGAATTTATACATTCACAACAAACAGCACAAAATGCAAAAAGGGAGTTAGATGAAGAAATGCATTATATATTCTACCTGAAAGATAGAAAAAATTTCAATGTGTTTACATGTATTAAAGTATCAATAACTACAAAATTTTTAAATGACATAATATATGAAAAACAGAAAAATCTCTAATTTCAGTGAGATATTTTGATATCTCTCTAAATCAAAACAAATAAAAATATTATACAGAAGTTAAGTATTTATTTAAGATGATTAACAAAAGGGAATAGAAAAACAGACAAAAAAAGAAAGAAAGAAAGAAAGAAAGAAAGAAAGAAAGAAAGAAAGAGAGAGAGAAAGAGAGAAAGAGAGAAAGAAATGGGAGAGGAATTTATTTGAAATATATTCATAGTATTTTTGAACTCTGAGTGGTTCTTGGAAATGAGGGTTCTAGAGCCAGAAATTGATTTGGCCCTCCAAGCTCTGAGTAATAAGGGATGCAGTTTGAAGAGCTCTCTCCCCATGCTTGGCCTGAAGCAGTAAAGGGCAAGCCCACGAGATCTTGCCTATCAGCAAGCATACAGTTATAGTAACAACGAAAGCACATTCTTTTCACAAAAGCAGTTTACTTGATACTTTCTTTAGTTGGCATTGGATGAGAGAGAAGTACTTCTACTCCATACTGCCCTACAAGTAAGTGAGACAAAACTAAGAGTACTATGAAAACTATTTTTAAATAAAAATTCACTACTTCAGCAGTCTCTAGGTTTCTCTCCCATATAGATTGCAATCGCTGATGGGCGAAGATTTGCAATTCTGATTTTCTATGCTGCTTTTTCTTTTCTTTTTTTTTTTTTTTTAATTTTTATTTATTTGACAGAGAGAAACACAGCCAGAGAGGGAACACAAGCAGGGGGAGTGAGAGAGGGAGAAGCTGGCTTCTCGCTGAGCAGGGAGCCTGATGTGGGACGTGATCCTGGGTCTCTGGGATCATGACCTGAGCTGAAGGCAGTTGCTTAACAAACTGAGCCACCCAGGCACCCCTATATGCTGCTTTTTCAACCCCAGCAGTGATAGATTTAATGACTCTCTTTGCAAATTGGTATATTTGTCATATTTAAATGCCTTTAACCCTTACACCAAATTTTTATACAATTAGAGAAGTTTGATTTAATAACCTTTTATATGCACATATATGTATACAAAGGAAGTATAATTGGGGAAGATTGAGCTAATTTACTTTATCCTTGATAATGTCTAATTCCAAATCATTTCAAAATGATTAGACAGGAGCCATCACTATGTAATTAAGATCATAGCAATCCTTTTTTATTATAAAGAATACTAATTTTGATAGCTACTTTATGTCTCCAAAGCCAGATATGAAATAGAGGAAATAAAAATTCCATCTTTTCTGTACTGAAAGATAGGAGGAGAAGAGAATAAAAAAGGTAAGAGCTATGTTCTTCTTTAAGTGCAAGAAACAAGGATATGAGTCATTCTGTATTAGGTATAGGTAAATAGTAACTTAGCATCCTACAAATAACAACTATAAACTTTTTAGCAAATACTAAACAAACTAACAAGCACCTATTCAATTCCCTAGAAACATTCCAAAGAAGCTCTAGAAATAAAACAAAAGCAGTCTAACTTTTGGAGGAGAGTTAAAACTTTGAAGAGAATAGAGCATGAGGTAAGATTTTTTATAGCTTTAGCCTGAAGCCAATTTCACCATAGTTCAGAGTGCTTGAATCTCCAATGGAAGACTCAAGATACGACATATTTCAGTCCTGAAGAAATAAAGGAAAGGAACTGAGTCAAACCACAGCTGCTGGAAAGGAAGGGGGACATCACTGAAAAGAGAGAGAAAGCTAAGAGAAATCCCAAATTTTTAAATTTTACCTTAATTATGCTGACCTCCACATCATGTATCTGTGAAGTATACTAAAACAACTGGTGGCTAAGTCAAAAGAACCAAACTGAGGGGTGTCTGGGAGGCTCAGTGGGTTAAGTGTCTGCCTGCGGCTCAGGTTATGATCCTGGGGTCCTGAAGTGGAACCCAGAATTGGGCTCCCTGCACACAGGGGGTCTGCTTCTCTCTGCCCCTCTTCCCCTGCTTGTGCTCTCCCACTCACTAACTCTCTCAAATTAGAAAAAAAAAAAGAAAAGAAAGAAAGAAGAAAGAAAGAAAGAAAGAAAGAAAGAAAGAAAGAAAGAAAGAAAGAAAGAAAACAAAGAAAGAAAGAACTGAGACCTGGGTTGATGCACACTGCAGTTTTGATAAAATTAACAATTTGGGACTAACTAAATTAATTGCTTGCTGAAATACAATTAACAGAGACCAAAACTGAATAGATCCAGATGTTACAATTATAAAAAATGACTAGGACATATTCATTGTACCTATATTGGATGAAGTAAAGAAAAATATGCTCAGAGGGGCATCTGGGTGGCTCAGTCATTAAGCTTCTGCCTTCAGCTCAGGTCATGAGAGATCGAGCCTGAATCCGGCTCCCTGTTCAGCGGGAAGCCTGCTTCTCCCTCTCTCACTCCCCCTGCTTGTGTTCCCTCTCTAGCTGTATTTCTCTCTGTCAAATAAATAAATAAAAACTTTAGGTTGAAAAGATGGCAGAAGGCCAGGTGACCACATTTTGGGGAGTTCCCTAAAGTGAGATCAATTCCAGCAAAAAAAACACTACAGGACCACTGTGAGCACCCATGAAATCAGCCTGAAATGTGATATGTCATGCTTCTGGATCATCACGGGAGACAAAGACCATCGGCAAAAAGGTAGAAACAAGTGGAAGGGACTGGAGCCTTACCCCCAGAGACACGGGTGTGGGGGAGGAAGCCCGCAGAGCTGAACCATTGAAAGCAAATACCCCAACACGAAAGTGTTCTGTGAGTGGGGAATACCAGCAGATTATGGTCTGATTTTGGGCAAGACGGAACCGGGAACATAGCAGACCCCTCCGCAAGGCAAGGAGATTTTTTTATTTTTATTTTTATTTTTTTTGCCACCGCCACCGCCACTGCCGCCGGTGCCGCCGCCAGACTGTTTTTTTCGCTGCCGCCAGAGCGGGGAGACAGGGACCCACAGGGACAGAGAGTGCCCTGTGTTTACCTCCGCAGTAGTGGGGAGACGGGAATCTGCAGGGACAGGAAGTTCCCCTCAGCTCCAGGGAACTTAGAGGGGCTGGGGGGCGGAGTCTATCCCCCCACTGCTTAAGCCAGAGAAGCAGGGCTTTGTGGCACGGGGGATCTCAGTGAGAGCGGCGGGTGTGGATTCTATTTTTCCGCGCTGCATTTCTCTCCTGCTTCTCTCCACCCTGTGAGCCGGGCGCGGATGCCCCAGGGAAGGTGATTTTACAGACTTGCGTGGGACTGGAGAGGCCGTGTGTCCCAGAGCACAGACAAGGTCGCGCGATCCAAAAGGAGTTGTGGTTTTGAGGTGCGGGAGTGAAGCGACAAGTGGGGGCGTGGGCAGAAATCACTCCAGCATCTGTGCCTGCCTGGCTGTGACAGGCTGCCACCCGGGAGGCGGGAAAGAGCCCCTCTCTGTGTAGGGGCTCTCTCTGGAAGGGAGGTCTGGGTGCAGACATCTTGCTCTGACCTGACTTCCTCAGCAGCTGAAAAAGGACGTAAAAGAACAACGCTCCGTCACCAGAGAATTGTAACCTAATAACCTGGTTACCATTGAGACCAGCCGCTAGCTAGGGGGCAGAGAGACGCAGCCCAGGTAGAAGGACTGAAACAGAGAGGCAGGCCCCTCCCCCACAAAGCAAGCCAGAAGCTCAGGAGGACAACGCTCAAACTGCAAAACCCCAAATCGGGGGAAAGGCAATTTATTAAACTCCTGGTACTGACTACAAGTACCAAAAGCCCTACATTTTATTGATACATTTTTCCACCTTATTTGCTTTTTTAAACTTTTTTCTATTTTTACTTTTAAAGCTTCCATTTTAAGCTTAAAAATACATTCTCACGGTTTTTCTTCTTTCAATTTTTAACGCCCTTTTTATCACAACGTGATACTCAATACAACACCCCATAACATTTTTTTACCTTGAAATTTTTTCAAACACACTCCTGTATTTTCTGGCCTTGTTGTTATCTCGTTTCCCTGTTTGCTTTTTCTGTTTTTCCCTTTCTTCTCTCCTCTTTCCTTTATTCTCTCTTTTACATATACATGTAGTTATAAGCTTCAAGTCAATCCCACATCCCTATTCAATACTACCCCTATATACAACAAGTTCTAATCTTCCTATATCTTTTGAAAGTGGGCTCCTCCAACAATAATAACAAGACAAACTCGGGAGCATCTGAAATGCATTCCCTGCACACAAGGAGTGTCTGCCCTCACCTTCCCATTCTAGTTTGTCAGTGTGTCTCTGTAATTGTCTTTGCTTTTGTATTATATAAATACTGGTCTTGGGGGTCATATAGGTTGGGCTTCACTTTTTGATCTCTTCATTTACCCTTGATAACCCTTTTTTTTTACCCTGTAACAGTTTTGTACCATATAAATCCTACCACCGGGCCCCATTCTGGCAGGGGTTTCTTTTCTTGCTTCCTCTCTTCCGTTTTCTTTTTTCTTTCTCCTCCCTTTTTGGTGGTTGCTGCAATTCTGGTTGCTGCAAACCCTTCCAACAACCAATCCACCTAGATAGTGGCTGATATATTTAGCCATACACCCCATCAACCACTCCTCACCACAATGACTCCGAGAAGGAACACCCAACAGAAGAACCCTGAGACTGCAACCTCGGTCACAGAATTACTGGAAACGAACATAAACAATATGACAGAAATGGGATTCAGGGCAGCAATAGTCCAAGCAATGGTTAATTTAGAAAAGAACATTAGTCTCAAAGTGGAAGCCATAGTAACAGAAGTGAAACCTGAGGTTAGAAAGGCTGTAGATGAGATGCAATTTAATTTAAATATGCTAACAGCCAGAGTAAGTGAAGCTGAAGATCGTATCAGTGATTTAGAAGACAGATGGATTAAGAAGGAGGAGCAAGAGAAGTCTTGGAGCAAACAGCTAAAATCCCATGAAAACAGAATAAGGGAAATAAATGATGCCATAAAATGCTCCAATATCAGAATTATTGGAATCCCCAAAGGAATTGAGAGAGAAAGAAGCCTAGAAGATATTGTTGAGCAAATCATGGATGAAAATTTTCCAAATCTGGGGAATGAAACAAATGTTCATGTCCTAGAGGCAGAGAGGACACCCCCTAAGATCAATGAGGCCAGAAAAACCTCCAGGCACATATAGTAAAATTCTCGAATCATAAAACCAAAGAATATGTCTTAAGGGCAGCTAAGGGAAAGCGATACCTTACCTATAGAGGGAGGACCATCAGAATAACGTCTGACGTTTCCACAGAAACCTGGCAAGCCAGAAAGGGCTGGCAAGACATATTCAGGAAGTTGCATGACAAAAATATGCAACCAAGGATAATGTATCCAGCAAGGTTGACTTTCAAAATGGAAGGAGAAATTAAGAGCTTCCAAGACCACCAAAGTCTAAAAGATTATGCAACCACCAAGCCAGCACTACAAGAAATGCTAAGAGCGGTTCTATAGAGGAGAAACGAACCCAAGAGCGACACAAAACAGAAATCTACAGAGGTAATCTATAGAAACATGAACTCCATAGTCAACATGATGTCAATACAAACGTATCTATCAATAATCTCTCTCAATGTGAATGGCCTAAACAGTCCAATAAAAAGACACAGGGTTGCAGACTGGATAAAACGACAGGACCCATCCATATGCTACCTACAAGAGACTCATCTGGAATCTAAAGACACTTCCAGATTGAAAGTGAAGGGATAGAAGACCATCTTTCATGCCAATGGACCACAAAAGAAAGCCGGGGTAGCGATTCTCATATCAGACAAATTGGATTTTAGTCTAAAGACTGTAGTCAGAGACACAGAAGGACACTACATCATTCTTAAAGGGTCTATACATCAAGAAGATCTAACAATTGTAAATATTTATGACCCTAACATGGGAGAAGCCAACTACACAATCCAACTGTTAAACAAAATAAAGAATCATATTGATGCAAATACATTAATTGTAGGAGATCTTAACACACCACTCTCAGCAATGGACAGATCATCTAAACAGAAAATCAACAAAGAATCAAAAGCCTTGAATGACACATTGGACCAGATGGATCTCAAAGATATATTCAGAACCTTTCACCCTAAAACAGCAGAATACTCATTCTTCTCGTGTGCACATGGAACTTTCTCCAGAATAAACCACATACTAGGTCACAAATCAGGGCTCAACCGATACCAGAAGATTGAAATTATTCCCTGCATGTTCTCTGACCACAATGCCGTGAAACTAGAACTCAACCACCATAAAAAGTTCAGGAGAAAATCAAACACTTGGAAGCTAAAGACGATCCTGCTCAAGAATATGTGGATCAACCAAGAAATCAAAGAAGAACTGAAACACTTCATGGAAACCAATGAGAATGAAGATGCATTGATCCAAAACCTATGGGATACAGCAAAGGCAGTCCTAAGGGGGAAATTCATAGCCATCCAAGCCTTACTCAAAAAAATTGAAAAATCCCGAATACACCAACTCTCATTACACCTTAAAGAACTGGAAAATCAACAAAAAATTAAACCAACCCCCACCCCCCCCACAAGACGGGAAATAATAAGGATTAGAGCAGAGATGAATGAATCAGAAACTAGAGACACAGTAGAACGCATCAATGAAACTAGAAGCTGGTTCCTTGAAAGAATCAATAAGATCGATAAACCATTAGCCAAACTAATCCAAAAGAAAAGGGAGAAGACCAAAATTAATAAAATCATGAATGAAAGGGGAGAGATCACAACTAACACTAAGGAAACAGAAACAATCATCAAAAATTACTAACAACAATTATATGCCAATATGTTTAACAACCTAGAAGAGATGGATACATTCCTAGAAACCTAAACTACCAAGACTGAAACAGGAAGACATTGACAATTTAAATAGACCTATATCTAGTGATGAGATTGAAGCAGTGATCAAAAACCTCCCCAAAAGCAAGAGTCCAGGACCAGGTGGATTCCCTGGGGAATTCTACCAAACATTTAAAGAAGAAATAACACTTATTCTCCTGAAGCTCTTTCAAAAAATAGAAACGGAAGGAAAACATCCAGACTCTTTCTATGAAGCCAGCATCACTCTAATCCCCAAACAAGACAAAGACCCCATCAAAAAGGAGAACTTCAGACCAATATCGCTGATGAATACGGATGCCAAGATTCTCAACAAGATCCTTGCTGACAAGATCCAACAATACATTAAAAGATTATCCACTATGACCAGGTGGGTTTTATCCCAAGGATGCAAGGGTGGTTCAACACTCACAAAACAATCAACATGGTAGAACAAATCATTAAGAGAAGAGAGAAAAACCACATGGTACTCTCAATTGATGCAGAAATGGCATTCGACAAAATACAACATCCGTTCCTGATCAAAACTCTTCAAAGTATAGGGATAGAGGGAACATTTCTCAACCTCATAAAATCTATCTACGAAAAACCCACAGCGAATATCATCCTCAATGGGGAAAAACTGAAAGCCTTTCCTCTGAGATCAGGAACAAGGCAAGGATGCCCACTCTCACCAATACTGTTCAACATAGTGTTGTAAGTCCTAGCAATAGCAATCAGGCAACAGAAAGAAATAAAAGGTATCCAGCTTGGCAAAGAAGAAGTCAAATTCTCTCTCTTTGCAGATGACATGATACTCTATGTGGAAAACCCAAAAGACTCTACTCCCAAACTACTAGATCTCATACAACAATTTGGTAATGTGGCAGGATACAAAATCAGTGCACAGAAATCAGTTGCATTCTTATACACTAACAACGAAAAAATAGAAAGGGAAATCAGAGAATCGATTCCGTTTACTATAGCACTAAAAACTATAAGATACTTAGGAATAAACCTAACCAAAGAAGTCAAGGATCTGTAATCAAGGAACTACAGAACACTCATGAAAGAAACTGAAGAAGACACAAAAAGATGGAAGAGCATTCCATGCTCATATCGGAAGAATAAACATTGTCAAAATGTCTATACTGCTCAGAGCAAGCTATACTTTCAATGCCATTCCGATCAAAATTCCACCAACATTCTTCAAAACGTTGGAACAAACAATCCTAAAATTTATATGGAACCAAAAAAACCCCGAATCGCTAAAGAATTGCTGAAGAAGAAAAGCAAAGCTGGGGGCATCTCATTTTCCTGACTTCAGGCTTTATTACAAAGCTGTGATTACCAAGACAGCATGGTACTGGCACAAAAACAGAGAAATAGACCAATGGAACAGAGTGGAGAGCCCACATATGGACCCACAAATCTATGGTCAAATCATCTTCGACAAAGCAGGAAATAATATCCAGTGGAAAAAAGACAGTCTCTTCAATAAATGGTGCTGGGAAAATTGGACAGCTACATATAGAAGAATGAAACTAGACCATTCTCTTACACCACACACAAAGGCAAACTCGAAATGGATGAAAGACCTCAACGCGAGGCAGGAATCCATCAAAATCCTGGAAGAGAACATAGGCAGCAACTTCTTTGACATCGGCCACAGCAACTTCTTTCAAGAGA
>PITA01013048.1:0-59180 GCA_004023965.1 Spilogale gracilis
AAAGACTCCTCGATCCCATGCTCGGCTCCCTCTAAACAACCAGTCCGCTCTTTGCCCTCTTCCAGACTCCCTAACCAGGTGGGGCGAAAACTCCTGGGTGCTTAGAGGAACACCTGGAGGTAAGCGAAGGCCAGTCCCTAATGTCAGCAGAAGTCTGAGTGCTCACGTCGGCCATGACTTCACGGTCAGAAAGCCCTTTTGAAGCATGGACCTATCTATTGCCTTCAACGATCCTGAAGGTGGTGGGACAGCCATTGTCCTCATTGTGCAGATAAGGCACTCAGAGCTCAGAGGGAAAGGAAACTAGCCTCCCCAGGCGGAACAAACCTGAAAACCAGGCCCTACGGTTCTTTTCCCATGGGCTGAGATGTTCCTTTCCCGCGGGCTTTTGCTTCCTTCTCTCACCTGGCAGGCGCTCTGGGGGGTGTGGGGGCAGAGGTCCGTGGGTGGTCAGGTAGAGGATGCACCAGGCACCCTCTCCAGGCCAGACAGAAGGTGACTAACTGAGCCCGGCTGCCCCCCTGGCGCCCTGCCAGCCTTCCTACCGGCACCTCCTAGCACTGCTCTGCTTGGAGAAGCTGCACCCCTGCCCCCAGGGACGCTTCCCAGCGCAAGGAGGACGGAGCAGTGGAGAAGTGAGGCACAGGCAGAGGTCCGGCCCCCTTCCCAGCACCCCCAGGTGGTGCATTCCTGACAGCCAGTGGGCGGAGGCACCGGGTCCAGGCTTGCCCAGGCCCTGCCCTGCCCACTCCCCACAGCCCTTATTCACAGGTCCCAGGCAGGAGCTGTGGGGCGGGGGGAGGTTGTTGCTGTGCGCCTCCAAACTCTGGCAGGTAGCCCGGGGCCCAGGTTCCGAGCCGGCAGCCTCGGGGTGGTAGTGGTGCTGGGGCCAGAGGGAGGGGTGCCTGGGAGGTACCCTGCCACCCAGAAGGCTGTTCCATCAGGACCCAGGAGGCGGTCCACGGGCTGCAGGGAGATGATGCCCGGGGAGCAAAGAGCTGTCTTCTCAAACTGAGCTGTACAGTATTTGGGGCACTTGTTAAATAGGTGGGTTTCAGGGGTCTGCCTCCAGATCCAATTCTGATGGTCGGTGTAGGCTGAGGGGTTCGCCAGTTTTCAACAAATCGGCCAGGGATTTCTTTCCTTTTTAAAGATTTTATTTATTTATTTGACAGAGAGAGACACAACGAGAGAGGGAACACAAGCAGGGGGAGTGAGAGAGGGAGAAGCAGGCTTCCCGCAGAGCAGGGAGCCCGATGTGGGGCTGATCCTGGGACCCTGGGATCCGTGACCTGAGCCAAAGGCAGGCGCTTAATGAACTAAGCCATCCAGGTGCCCCTGGCCAGGGATTTCTGCTCCTGGTGGGCCAAGGACTGTCTTCTGAGATATTGCTCCAAGGCTGGTCTGTCCTCTCCTCTAGCCACCTGTGTGGGGTGTGATGGGTGGCCAGGGCCCTTGGTACCCTTCTAGGAACTTGTAGTCGGTGTCCCTAAAGATGGGTTCTGGGCAGGCTGGAGGCGATCCCCACTCTTAGGCCCACCTGCCTGAAGTGTGAGGTGCCCAACCCACCCCAAAGCAGTCTCAAGGGGGTGGTGGTGTGGGGAGGAGAGTAGACATCACCCAGGTCACTTAAGGGCCCTGCTGACCCCAGCTCACCCAGCTCCGCTTTTGGGGACACTCCCTGTGTCCCGTCTCATCTTTCAGTGCCAGCCCCTAGACCTGAGTCCTCATATCATTTAGAGAGGAAGGACCCACACCTCCCGTATCATCTTTGGCCCCCCAGAACCCTGTGGCAGGATTCCCCCAGTCATTCTCTCTTCCCGTCTGCCTTCACCTCCGAGGCCAAAGTATCCTTTCCAACACCCAGATCTGATCATGTCACTCCCTTATTTGAAACTCCCTTCCCACCCTGCCCTCCCACGTTCCCGCCTTCCCCCCACCATGTTCCCAGCTCGCACCATACTTAGGGCCGTGCAGTTCCTGAGTCACCCTGATTGCTCATGCTTCCTGGCCCTCGTGCAGGTCATACCTTTGCCTACCGTGCCCTTCCTTCCTTTCTCCTGGTAAACCCTGCTCATCATCCTCAGACTCAGCCCAGGCTCCCCAGTCTGTGAGCCTCCGGGGTTACTCCCCATGCTGCCTCTGGGCAGGTTTGTGCCCTGCTTTCCTCTCCGGAGGCGCTTGCTGTAGACGTCTGTTTTCTTGCCTGCCTCTCCTGCACTGGCCACTCCCGGAGGACCGGGGCCAGGATCCATTCATCTTCTGACCCCAGAGCCCGGCACACAGCCTAGTACCGGTGACACAGTAGGTGCTCAGCAAACATGTTGAACAGAAAGTTCAAAGCAGGCTTTGGGGAGCCTGAGCCAGACCCACCAACCTCATTGTATCCCCCGCCCCAGGCTCCTGGCTGGTGCTCCCCGGGACCTTGCCATGCCTGATGGTTACACCAACCGGACCGGTGCTGTATACATGTGCCCACTCACTGCCCACAAGGACGACTGTTTGCGGATGGACATCTCAGAGAAAAGTGAGAGGAGGGCGCCGGGGGTTAGCACTGGGGCACGCATCTGGTGGAGGGGCTAGCATGCAGGGTGACCCAGAGGGGCTGTCGGGCTTAACTGGGCAGTTTCCAGTCCCTTCTTGTCCAGCTGGGAGGAGGGAGCACTAGAAGAAAGTGGGAACGTGAGATCTATAGAGCTGATTAACGGCGGGCTAGAAAAGGGCGTAGGGAGGGGGGCCTGCAGAAGTGGAGGGCCAGGAAGACCCAACCCTGCCCTCTGGAGGCTCCAAGCACCAGGAGGACGGGTGCCCCCACTCATGATCCCTCCCATGCCCACAGGTGACCCTGACCATCACATTATTGAGGACATGTGGCTTGGGGTGACGGTGGCCAGCCAGGGCCCTGCGGGCAGAGTCCTGGTAAGTGGACCCTCACTGTCAGCTCCCCCCACCCCAGCCCTCTCCTTCATTTCCCAGGAGCCAGGGAAGGAAGTTCAGGGCAGGAGAGGAGTCTTTGGTGAGTGAGCTGGGACCTTGCAGATGTCCATTTCTGTGGCTGGATGTCTCCACAGGCCCGGGTGTCCCCTCGATCCTGCACCTCTGGCATGCTTTCAGGGCCTGGCATGGCCTGGGTCCTGTCTGAATCACCCACTTCCTCTCCTCCTCCCTATGGTCACCCCCTCCCGGGGTGCTCACCCTGTGTGGGAACGAGCTGAGGGAACTGTGAGAGGAGGAAAGGGCAGAGAGAGCCCGGGGCAGTGCGGCCTGGGCCTGCTCCTTCCTGACAGGCTGGCTGGCGGAAGAGGCACAGCCCTGCTGACCCCAGCTCACCCCCAGGGTTGGGGGGCCACTCCCTGCTGTCACTTGGCACTTCCTGGCTGCCTTCTTCAGTGTCGGCCCTGGGGTCTTAATTTCTGAATCCCAGATAGGCAATTTTTTTTTATTTTTTTCGTTTTTAAAAATTGATATGAAATTTATAGATGGCGTACAGATTTTAAGTTTTAATAAGGTCTGACCAACAAAACACCTGTGAAACTGACATCCATTAAAGAAATATTTACATCAGTCCAGAGAGTGTGCCCCACCAATCAATCGCCCCTCCCCCCCATAGTCCTGTCTGTTGCAAATTATGTCGCATTTGAACACCATTGTCAGCCTGGGTTCGCATCGGTTCACTGAACCAGCATTTTAGAACCAAGTGATGGAAGGTGTGGGGACAGTTCTAGATCCTGGGGCCCTGTTCAGTGATGTTCAGTGAGCACCTACTGTGTGCTCCGCTTCGGCTAGCACTAACAGCTAACGGTGACTCTGGCCCGCTGCTGAGGGAGCTCACAGCTGGAAGCAGACACAGAAAGCAAGCAGACGAGACCCAGGCCCGGTTCTGGGTTTCCCCTGGCCCCTGGCTGTTTTACAAACACCCTGCTCTGATTTGTCCCACAACTCTTGGTCGGGCCCCTGCAGTGTGTGGGGAGAAGCTGGGACAGAGGTCGAGCAGCCTGGTGCTTAGGAGCTCAGACCTGGGAGCCTAACACCCTTGCTTTGAGGATTCTCTGCATCTCTCTAAATGTGAGATCTTAGAGACAGTTCTCTGTGCCCCTTGTCTAAAATGGGGGGTGGTGGAAATTGTCCCTACTCCACAGGGGTGCTGGGAGACCTACTGGAGTTGATATGTGAGGAGCTTAGACTTTTTTTTTTTTAAGATTCTATTTATTTATTTGACAGTGAGAGACACAGCGAGAGAGGGAACACAAGCAGGGGGAGTGAGAGAGGGAGCTGAGCAGGGAGCCCGATGCGGGGCTCGATCCGGGGACCCTGAGATCATGACCTGAGCCGAAGGCAGACGCTTAACGACTGAGCCCCCCAGACGCCCTGGAGCTTAGACTTCTGTCTGGCGTATAGTAAGCACTCAGTAGGTGTTCGCTGCTATTATTACTGGGGTCATTGCTATGATTATTTTAATAATGGCCCATCCATTAAGAGGGCAGAGCAGAGAAGTAAGTTCCTTCATCTGCTCCTTTCAGACCCGAGAGCCCAGACCCCACCTCCCTTCATCCTTTCCCCTTTTCCCTTTGCCAATATCTGTAAGCCATTCTCAAATCCAGGACCTTCTGGCCTTCCCAAAAACTGTTCCCAGCCTTCAGACCAGATTTCCGAATCCTGGGAAGCAGACGCACTCCAGGTATCATTGTGGGAAGACAGAAAAGCTGGGGAGACCTCTTGCAGCTCCTCTCCAGCAAAGCCAGAGGTGCCCAGGGCCAAGGAGACAGCCGGGCATCGGTCCCTGCAGCGGGCTCAGGCTGTGTGTGTCCCCAGGTCTGCGCCCACCGCTACACCCAGGTACTGTGGTCAGGCTCGGAGGACCAGCGGCGCATGGTGGGCAAGTGCTACGTGCGGGGCAATGACCTTGAGCTGGACCCCACCGACGACTGGCAGACGTACCACAATGAGATGTGTAACAGCAACACTGACTACCTGGCGACAGGCATGTGCCAGCTGGGGACCAGCGGCGGCTTCACCCACAACACCGTGTACTTTGGCGCTCCCGGGGCCTACAACTGGCAAGGTAGGGGCCCTGCAGGGCAGCGGGAGGAGTGAAGGCCATCCACTCGCAGGGGGCAGAAGAGACCTCTTTGCCCACATCGTGCCTCAAGTGCTTATTATGTTAATCTTAAACTGCCCTCATGAGGCAAGCATCCTTATGCCCATTTTACAGAAAACTGAGCCTCTGAGATGTGAAGTCAGTTGCCCAGGGCCAACAGTAAGTTATAAAACCTGAATGGGAATACAGGTCCATTTGACTCCGCTTCAAGTGTTGAAATATTAAGAAAATAAAACATGGGACGCCGAGGCGGCTCAGTCATTAAGTGTCTGCCTTCGGCTCAGATCATGATCCCAAGGTCCTGGGATCGAGCCCTGCATTGGGCTCCCTGCTTGGCGGGAAGCCTGCTTCCCCCTCTCTCACTCCCCCTGCTTGTGTTCCCTCTCTAGCTGTGTTTCTCTATCAAATAGATAAATAAAATCTTAAAAAAAAAAAAAAGAAAAAAGAAAAGAAAACATGTTTCTGGTACAGCTACTAACTGGGACAGTAGGATTTGGTGAAACAAACAGTGAAAGTGCCCATCCTCTCCTACCCACCGCCCTCTTCCTGTTTCCCTGTGCAGATTACCCAGCGTCTGGCGGAGCCTGTGACTTAATGTAGAATATATAGATAGCTTTAAAACATACACACACACACAGGATCACACTCAACATGCTGTTCTACTTTCTCTTTCCACTTATCAATAAGCTGAGAACCTTTTTTTTTTCCTCATCAATACATAGAGGGCAATCTTTGGGGGGCCTGGTGAATATTTCTTTGGATCAAGAGCCGTGCTTGTATCTGCTATGGCCACACTCAGACACTCGGGCGTCTGAGGCTCACAGCCCCTCCGTCTCTGCCTCTCTCCACCACCCAGGTTGTGGTCCCAGTGAGCCTTCGGTCCTACTGCATCCTTGTTAATTGCAGAATCAACAGGCAGAGGGAGCCCTGAATCTCCTTCTCTTGACCAACAGGTAGCCCAGGGCCTAGTCATAGCTCCAGACTCCCCGGAGGCCCAGCGCTCTGCACAGCCCTTTGGTCCTGCCTCCCCCACCAACCCCTGGTCCTTTAGAACCTCAGCAGGGTGGCAGGTACCCTCCAGTAGCAGCCCTAGGGACGAAGGAACAGGTAGACAGCCAAGTTTGGGGGCAGGGCCAGGAGAAAATGGCATGGAGTCTGGCCTCAGCGTCTAGAGTGAGGGCAATGTCATTTTGTATCCAGCTAGCCCTGGCTCAACAAGGGCTCCCTATCCCCGAGCCTTGCTTTTCTCATCTGCAAAATGGGCATCATCATTCTATTTCATAGAATTATTGCAATAAGGTAGACGTGACTTGCTAATGGCAAAGTGCTCACAAATAAAAGGGTCATTATATCCTTATTGGGTGGCAGTGGCAGGGGAACCTGGACATGGTGGTTGAAGGGAGTGGTGGTTTAAACTCCTCCCCTCCTTTTCCCGAAAGGCAACAGCTACATGATTCAGCGGAAGGACTGGGATTTATCCGAATATAGTTATAAGGACATAGAGGACCAAGGAAACCTCTATATTGGTGAGTCGAGCTGCAGTGGCTCACGGGGTGGTGGAGGAAGCAGGGGGCTCAGTTCCTAGCACTCTGGCCTCTCACCTCAGTGCCTGGTGGAAGAGGGAGGCCACGGTGCAGGTGTGACTAGTGGCATTTAACTCCACTAGCACACACTTACTGAACATCACCTGTATGCTGGGCCTGTTCTGAGTGCCCAGAATGCAAAGTCCTTACCTTCATGGAAGTCATAGCCCTGTGTGCAGGCAGGACTGGAGGCTGGGCATCCAGGGTCCTCTTTCTTGCCCAACTTGGAATAGAGAAATAGAAGATATTTGGGAAGTCTGGGGGGTAGAGTGGAGGGAGACAAAGTTTACTGCGCCCTGATTGACCACCTTCCCTCCCACCATCCTAGGATACACAGTGCAGGTGGGCAGTGCCATCCTGCACCCCACGGACATCACCATCGTGACAGGTGCCCCCCGGCACCGACACATGGGCGCTGTCCTCTTGCTGAGCCAGGAGGCGGGCGGAGACCTGCGGAGGAGGCAGGTGCTGGAGGGCACGCAGGTGGGCGCCTATTTTGGCAGTGCCATTGCCCTAGCGGACCTGAACAATGACGGGTGAGGATCCAGGGACATCCTCTGGGGCTGGGGGAGCGTGGAGGGGGGGTCCCCCGCCTGCCCAAGCCAGGGCAGATCGATGGAAGGTCTCCATTGTTCATTTGTTTGCATGCTCTTTACCAGCTTTGCATGTTGATTTGCAGCCTTGATGAGATTCTGGGTACTTGCATGTCAATTGCAGGACACTTACATCTTGTTTTGTCTTGTTTTGTCCTTGTCTGACTCCCAGGGGATACGGGTTGTTTGGGTGTCATCAGCGCTCCCTGGCTTTTCTGTGAAGTGTGTCTTCTATCAGAAGGGTCATGTTGGCATTGCCTTGTCCTTCCCATGAACCATAGTCAGAGCTTCCATTTGCATAGCCGTGCACCCTAGCACAGTTGTGCCCGCTAAATAAGAGTTCTGTTGTCCTATGTGTCCCTTCTCCCCATGCAGGTGGCAGGATCTCCTGGTGGGCGCCCCCTACTACTTTGAGCGGAAAGAAGAGGTAGGGGGTGCCCTTTATGTCTTCATGAACCAGGCAGGCACCTCCTTCCCTGCCCATCCCTCCCTCCTTCTCCACGGCCCCAGTCGCTCCGCCTTTGGCTTCTCCGTGGCCAGCATTGGTGACATCAACCAGGACGGATTCCAGGGTATGAGCCAGGCTCCCGGCCCAGCGCACCCACAGACTGGGTGCCCGCTGCATACCAGGCTTGACAGGGACCCAAGAGAGGAAGGGATGGGGTCCAGGCCCAGGGAGTTCACGGCAGTGATAGAGAGAGGTGGTGCAGGGGGAGCCGTTGGCGGCAAGCTCGGTGGGCCCCCCGCAGGAGTGGCTGTACTACTGTCCTGAATGTGCACAATGGAGGGGAACAGAAGAGGCACCATGTGAGCGTGGGATACTTGCTCGATCTACCCAAATTTAGTGGTTGTGGAGTGAGGCTGGAGAGGCAGTGTGAAGATGGGGAGATGCTTTGAAAGTCAGGCTGAGGAACTAGAGATTTACATTTGGGTAATAGGAGAGGGATGGGTGTCCAGACAAGATTCGGGGGCAGGGATGTGATATGATAACTTGGTATCCTGAAAGATGGTTCTGGAGGGTGATAAGGGATGGATGGGGAGAGCAAGGCTGGGGGTATTAAGATCAAGAATGTATTCTATCAAGTGTGGGATGCTAAGGGCTGGGACAAAGTGGGAGCCCCAGATATGGAGGATGTCCAGTGCTCTGCAGGACTTGGGGATCAATCAGACCTGGGGTATCAAGGAAGGAGATAGATTAAGGAAGTTGCAATGAGAGTACCTGGAGTATCTGGAAACCACTTTTTCTGATGACCTCAATTTCCCAGAATATACCTGAGACCCAAAAGGAAGGCAGAGGAGTCTCTAAAGAGCCAAAGTAGGTGCTCGAAAGTTCAGTTAGCAAAGCCCAAGCATTTAGCGATAGAAGAGCTGTCCAGTTCTACTCAGGACCTACTTACTTTTCCTTTACATGCTTTTCTATTCTAACAAGCTTGGCTTTCCGGTTACCTGGGCCTTATCAGATCAAAAGCGGTGATCATATGATCAAAGAAGATCATAAAGCATTTGGGGTTTATTTGTGGAAATAATAGTTAGAATTTTAAAAGTCTGAAGTCTAAGAAATTTTAACAAGGAAAGTGATAGTGTGCTTAAAATTCCAGCCCCTGGTGTTAGACAGACATGGACTCAACTATCCCCTTTCTACTCATAGCTGTGTGACTTGGGATTTTCTGAGTCTGCTTCCTCATCTATAAAATGGGATGGCAGTACCTAACCCCAGCAGTCTCATCAGGATTAAATGAGATCAGTGCTTGATAACTACCAGGCAAAGTCACCAACAGGGGAGCACTTCCTTTTGTGACCCTGCTGGTAAATGTCATTAGAACAACCAGGCATCGGAGTGGGAGGCTGGTGGGGGAGATGGAAGGTGCCACAGTAAGGGAAAAAACACTAGGCCAGTGCTCAGGAATCTGGAGTGTAGGCCTGCCTGTGACATTGACTTGCTGTGTGATTCTAGGTTAAGTCCCTTGTCTCTCCTACACCTACCTTCCCACAGTATAAAAGGAAGAAGCTGGGCTCATAGTGGTCCCAGTTTTAATTCTGAGCCATAGAGCTCTGTACCCTGATGTTCTGAGCACTGCCTGGTAGTGTGAGGTCCGTTTCCTGCTGGACCCTGTGGCCTGGAGCGCCAGACCGGAGAGACATGGGGCCGCAAGACTCAGGGTGACCTGTCCTGCCTCTCTTCCGCAGACATTGCCGTGGGAGCTCCGTTCGAGGGCTTGGGCAAAGTGTACATCTACCACAGCAGCTCTAGGGGGCTCCTGGGACAGCCGCAGCAGGTATAGGTGGATAGGAACAAAGGGGGCTTTCCCTCCTTCCTCTCATCCACCCTCTCCCTATTCCCCCTGGGCGCTGCTCCCTAGAGCTCATGCTGAGCCTGTCCCCCTGCTTCGCCCTACCCCCAGGTAATCCATGGGGAGGAGCTGGGACTGCCTGGCTTGGCCACCTTTGGCTACTCGCTGAGCGGGCGGATGGATGTGGACGAGAACTCCTACCCGGACCTGTTGGTGGGGACCCTGTCAGACCGCATCGTGCTGCTGCGGTAAGCCAGGGCAGGGGCAGACAGGGGCCTTTCTCCCCTCCAGCCCTGTCTGCACGGAGCCCCACCTCCATCCACCTTCAGCACCGGGTCCACACAAACCTGAGCCCTGGGCCTGGCCTGGCAGGGGCCAGGCAGGAAGCACTGATGTCTATTTTCTGTGCAGGGCACGGCCTGTCATTAACATCCTCCACAAGACCTTGGTGGCCAGGCCATCCGTGCTGGACCCTGCGCTCTGCACAGCCACCTCCTGGTGAGACTCTCAGGCCCTGCTCTGCCCACACACTCCTCCTTATGTATGGGCATGCCAGGAAGGACCCTGGCTCCCAAATCCCCACCCTGGCAGTCCCCAGGGTTGATTCCTGGGGTAAGCATTGCCCCTCCCACCCAGCCTCATTAAAAAGCCAACTTTCTTGTAGGAGGTAATGGGCAAATTGGAGGGGTAGGAGAGCGTGACAGTTAGGAGTGGGAATTCTGGACAGCCTTGTTCAAATCCTGGTGGAGCCCACCCCTATGTAGGCTCCGGGGAGTGCGGCTCCCGCGGAGGAGAGAAGGTGACACTTAGGTGGGAGAGAGTGCCACCTTGAACAAACTGTTATCTCTCTGAGTCTCATTCATTACCTATAAAACAAAGTTAATAATAATAATGCATTTACAGGATTGTATGATAATGAAATAACGTACAAAAAGCCCTTCGCAGGGCACCTTGTCCACCTAAAGTGCTGGGAATATGTTAGTTGTTGACTGGGTCACAGTAATGGCGGTGATGACCCTGAGGCCTCTGCATGAATGAGGCTTGGACCAGAAGGCAGAGGGACCCAGAGCACAAAGCAGGGGTGCGTGGGAGAAGGAGAGCTGGACAGCGTGTCCTGTACAAGGCTGGGCAGGGCCCCAACCAACGGATGGCTTCTCTCTCAGGGCCTCCATTTCCCCTCTGGTGACCTCTGACCCTTTAGTTGTTTTGTTTTGTTTTGTTTTTTTAAGATTTAATTTATTTATTTTAGAGGGAGGGGGAGCAGCAGAGGGCGAAGGAGAAATAGTCTCAAGCAGAATCCCTGCTGAGTACAGACCCCAGTGAGGGGCTTGAGCTTGTGACTCTGAGCTCGTGACTAGCGCCGAAACCAAGAGTCGGGTGCTTAACGAACTGTGCCACCCAGGCGCCCCTCTAGCCCTGTTTTCTATGGCTTTCAAGGGAGTGGGGAGGGAAGAGGCCAAGGACACCCCAGACCAGCTCAGTGGACTTCCCAGGGTCGCCCCTGCTTTCCCTCCAAAGGGCCCTTGGTTCCCATGGCCCAGTACAGGGGTGAGGGCCAGGGCCTGGATGACTGGGTCCCACTGTTGCATCTCCTCTGTGTCTCCCGCTTTCCACTAGCGTGCAGGTGGAACTGTGCTTTGCTTACAACCAGAGTGCCGGGAACCCCCACTACAGGCGAAACATCAGTGAGTGTGGGGGTGTGGGACGAGGAGGGGCATGCTTGCCTGGCCACTTGATAACACCTTATCCATCTCTAGCCTTGGCCTATATGCTAGAGGCTGACCGGGACCGCCGGCCTCCTCGGCTCCGCTTTGCACACAGCCAGTCGCCCGTCTACCATGGCTTCTTCTCCATGCCGGACACGCGCTGCCAGAAGCTGGAACTGCTCCTCATGGTGAGGGAGGGGCCGGGGCAGGACGCCTGCTCCAAGATCTCTGGAGGAGGGAGCTAGAGGTTCCTCAGGTCAGGGGCAAGGGACTGGAGTCTCCCCAGAGACAGAAGTTGGGAGAGGTGGGTCTCGGAGGCCATAAGTCTGCAGTGGGTACAGTGCATAGAATGTGGTAGAAAGAGAGCCTTGGAATGAATGGGTGCCAAAGGGCTCATCACCTCTAAGAAAAGTGAGGGGTATGAGACTCTTGGCTTAGTTGGTGTCTGGGATGGGGGGAAGGGGCCCATAAGTGTGGAACCAGCTCAGCCCCTCTATGTTATCACGGTTGAAAGAGCTCATCCTGGAGACCCCGGGGATACAGGGAGGCTCAACAAATCCCCACCCCCATCTCTGGGGAGGAGTCCCATCACCTCACTTGTAGATCAGAGTTATAGGAAGGGGGTCAATTTGGTGACAGGACCAGAGGGGGTTCAGCCTTACTGAGGTTTTTCAGGGTGGGTGGAGGCTCAGCTCCTCCTTGAGGGTTCAGGGTGATGTGAAGAGTCAACTTGGGGGTGGGGAGGGGAGCTCAGCTTCGGGCTCAGCTCCTACCTCTTTCCCCAGGACAACGTCCGCGACAAACTCCGTCCCATCATCATCTCTATGAACTACTCTTTACCTTTGAGGATGCCCGACCGTCCCCGGCTGGGGCTGCGGTCCCTAGACCCCTATCCCGTGCTGAACGAGGCGCAGGTTCTGGAGAACCACACTGAGGTGGGTGGGGCCCGGGCCGGAAGGGCAGGGACCAGGAGGCCCGTGGGGCAAGAGGGCGCTGTGGGGGGATGGTCCCTTACGCCTCTGGCACCCCCAGGTCCACTTCCAGAAAGAGTGCGGCCAGGACAACAAGTGCGACAGCAACTTGCAGATGCAGGCGGCCTTTGTGTCTGAGCTGGGGCAGCCGCTGAGCAGGTGCGCTCTGGGCTGCGCTGACTGGCTAAGGGGGGGCAGGGCCTCACTGGCTAACGGGAAGCGAGGGGCGGGGCCTCAGGGAGGGGTGAGTTGGAGCAGAGACGTTAATTGGCCAGGTGGATACTTTGGCTGTCCCGAAAAGGGACTTTCTTCACTCAGTAGACCGGAGGGGCGGGGCCTAACTGATCCAGGGCGGGCCCAGGGCGGGTTCTGGGCTCAATCCTGGGGTCCTCACCCTCCTCAGGCTGCAGTACAGCAGAGATGGCCGGAAACTGCTCCTGAGCATCAACGTGACCAACACCCCGAGCAGGGAGCGCGCTGGGGAAGATGCCCACGAGGCACTGCTCACCCTGGCGGTGCCTCCCGCCCTGCTGCTGTCTTCAGTGCGCCCTGTGAGTGCCCCCCCCCCCGCAGGATTAAGGGGGCCCTCCGCGAGTATTTACATCCTTATATGCAAGTCATTTACATATGTTCTCATTTGCCCCGTGTCCACCCCGCTTCCTCTCCGCTGGCCTTCCTCAGGTGTCTGCAGCATTTCTAATGCTATAGGAGCCTCTAGGCATCAGACCCAGTGCGGCAGGGAAGGGGTGGGAGATGTCCTCCTCTGACCACCCAGACCTGATTCATCTTCTTTCCTCAGGCTGGGACGTGCCAGGCCAACGAGACCATTGTCTGTGAGCTGGGGAACCCCTTCAGACGGAACCAGAGAGTGAGTGTGGGCCACCCCTTTCCAGGCCTGTGGGTCCCAGGCTGCCACTCTGATGAGCTCCTTAACCTTGCTTTCTGCTTGCCTGCTTCCTGGCTTCTTTGAAGCTAAGAGCCAGGGCAGGGGACAGGGAGATACAGGAGGGCATGGGAAGAGGCCCAGAGACTAAGAAAAATGGGGCCAATGGTGATGCACAAAACTAGAGCAAGTGGAGGAGAGGAACTGGATTTTGCTGCACACCTACTATGTGCTAGGCCCTCAGTCCCACACTTCACACTTTTTTTATGCTGCAATTATCATAACCTTTTGAGGAGGTAGATGCTGTTTTACAGAAAGATAGGATAGGCTTAGAAAGGTATAGTAACTCAGGCGCCAGGGTAGCTCAGTCGGTAAAGCACCTGACTCTTGATTTTGACTCAGGTCATGATCTTGGGGTCATGAGATCAAGCTCCTCTTGGGGCTCTGTACTCGACATGGGGTCTGCTTGAGATTCTCTGCCTCTCCCTTCCCCTCTGCCCCTCCTCCTGTGCGTGCTTTCTTTCTCTCTCAAATAAATAAATCTTTTTTTAAAAAAAATAAAGTTACAGTAACTTGCTCAAGGTCATGTAGTTGAAAGTAGCAGAGATGTCTTAGACAGAGAAGAAGGGGAAAGGGAAGCCAGATGAGACTAACAAGGTGAAAGTGTGGACAAGGAAGAGATTCCTTGCCCAGAAAGGGGGTAGGGAGGAGGCCAGAGAACCAGCTCCCTGGAATAGAGTTCAGCCCCTCTCTCCCCCATGGCATCACCCCTGCCCGGCCCCAAACGCCCCTCTCTGCCTCCCTGGTCCTCGTGGCAGATGGAGCTGCTCATCGCCTTTGAGGTCACCGGAGTAACCCTGCACACAAGGGATCTCCAGGCGCAGCTGCAGCTCTCCACGTGAGTGACCTCAAGAAGCCAGTCTACGGCAAGGGTGGGGACCTCCTCCAGCCTGGGCCTTAGCTGACACATCTCACCTACCCCCTGCATTCCCTCCCCAGGTCAAGTCACCAGGATAACCTGTGGCCCATGACCCTGACTCTGCTGGTGGACTACACACTCCAGGCCTCACTTGGCATGTGGGTACCATCCCTCCCCAGCCTGCTGTGCCTGTGCGAGAGCCACCCTATCCTCATTGTGGCTCCCAGGCTCCTCGGACACATCTCGCTAGGCCTGGTATTCTTAGGCCTCTGCTTCCCCTGGGTCACCCCTTCCCTTAACAGCAGTCCCTGTCTTTATTGTTGCTATTATTATTCCCCTCGCAAGGCAGGTAGCGCTGGAGGACTCAGCCACCCTGGGGCCAAGGTGTTGGTGTGGCCCTGCCATTTCACGGGAGCTCCTGTGCTACTTCCCCCAACAGCCCCATGTTATAGCAACTGCAGTGAACTCCATTTTACCTGGGATGATCCATAACTTGCTAGTTATTGCACACAGCAGGGCGCCTGGGTGGCTCAGCTGGTTAAGTGACTGCCTTCGGCTCAGGTCATGATCCTGGAGACCCGGGATCGAGCCCCACATCAGGCTTCCTGCTCAGCAGGAAGCCTGCTTCTCCCTCTCTCACTCCCCCTGCTTGTTCTCCCTCTCTCGCTGTGTTTCTCTCCATCAAGTAAATACATAAAATCTTTTAAAAAAAATTAAAAAATAAATAACTAGCACACAGTGAGTGAATGCAGAGATTTATCTCAGGTCTGCCTGATGTCAGAGGAGCTGGAGTTGGCCTACCTTGGTGACCACCTCCTTTGCCAGGGCCCCTCTCACCCCCTCAGACTCCAGCATCTTTCTTACCTTTAGAGTGAATCACCGGCTGCAAAGCTTCTTCGGAGGGACAGTGATGGGTGAGTCTGGCATGAAAACTGTGGAGGACGTGGGAAGCCCCCTCAAGTATGAGTTCCAGGTAAGGGGGCCACGGGGCCCTTGGGCAGGGACTCCTGGGAAGGCAGGGATGGGCCTGGGGTCTGAGGGTGTGCGGGTTGGGAATGCGTGAGATGGAGGTGGTTTGCCAGGAGGCAGTGGCCGTGACACCCCTTGTGCCCACAGGTGGGCCCAATGGGGGAAGGGCTGGCAGCCCTGGGGACCCTGGTCCTAGGGCTGGAGTGGCCCTATGAAGTCATCAATGGCAAGTGGCTGCTGTACCCCACAGAGATCACCATCCACGGCAATGGGTCCTGGCCCTGCCGGCCCCCTGGAGACCTCATCAACCCTCTGAATCTCACTCTCTCTGTAAGGACACCATTGAGGGTCTTGTATTTACATCTCATTTGCATTGTATCTCATTTGCATGCTACAGGGCAGAAAGGCCAGCGTCTTGCCCTCCCCCTCCTCGTATACCTTTAGGAGCCTGCCTCCCTCCCTGGTCTTTCTTCCTTTCCCCCGATTCTGCTCCCACTCCTTCCTCCCAGCCAACATCTTCTTCTTCCTTCCTCAGGTCCCTGGTGACAGGCCACCATCCCCACAGCGCAGGCCGAGACAGTTGGACCCAGGGGGAGGCCCAGCCCCTGCTCCAGTCACTCTGGCTGCTGCCAAGAAAGCCAAGTCTGAGACAAAGCTGGTGAGTGGCCGGGACGAGGTTGGAAGGGATCGTCCGCACCATCACAGGGTGTGTGGGCCCCAGGGAGCACTGAAGCAAGGGAGATTGGGCGCCAGACACCAGGACACTCTGGTCTGATGGGGTGATGTGACCCCCGTGCCGATGGAGCCCCTAGTCAGAGGAAGGAAGACTCATCTCCTCCCTCAGTGGACATCCCACTGCTCTTGGCCTTGGGGAGCAGCCAATCCAGTGGGCCAAAGGAAGAGACACTGACCTCATTCCTGAGAGCCCCATCCTGCTTTGGGTGTTACAGCAGCTCAAAATCTTGGGCAGTAGAGCTGGGGAATGGGAGAGGCAGGATGGAGGGGAGGCAGGGAGATATGGGGGGGTGCAGGGTGCCCTCTGTTGGAAGGGAGAGAGTAACAGGCCTGGGAGGCAAGTTGAGGCCTAGCTGGGTGGAGAGGGAGGAGGCATTTCCCAGGTGGCAGAAACTGGCATGAACAAAGGCTCAGTGTGGGATGGCAGTGGGAAGGAGGTGTCAGGTGCTAGGTCCCATTTATATACAAAGGGACCAGATTTCATGTCATCCATATGCGCTTGGCCGAAGGAATGGGCTGCAGTGTGTCAGTGTGGGGGTGGGGTGATATGCAGAAGGGAAAGGGTGAGGTAGGGCCTCTTGGGGTCAACCATGGGGGGGACTAAGAAGCCAGAGGAAGAGCCAAAGGGAAGGGGTGAAGCAGAAAGAATGTGGAGCCCCAGACTGTCTCATGTCCTGTTTTCCTGGCTTACCTCAGAAGTGTGGTAGTGACCAGGCCCGCTGCGTGTGGCTGGAGTGCCCCATTCCTGACAGCCCTGTGGTCACCAACTTGACTGTGCAGGCACGAGTATGGAATAGCACCTTCATTGAGGTCAGTGCCTGGGTCTGGAGGTCTCTACGGCGCCCTCTCCAGGGCAGGGAGAGCAACAGGGAGAGGGTGAGGCCAGGGTGAGTCAGGCCTCTTGTCTGCATGTGTGCTTGCGTGTGTCCATGAGAACATGGGACTTTACACAGGAGGCATTGTACACCTGTCAGTGTTCATGTGTGTGTCTGTGTGTGGACGTGATGTCATATTCATCAGCAGCCAGAATGACCTTTTCCCGTGTGCCCATTATTGCCTCCTGCATCTGCTCCTTTCCCACCCCGACGTCCTTTCCCACCCCCACGTCGTTGTGGTGCCGCTCCCTCCCCGTGGAAGCCCAGCTCCCCTTCTCTTACCTCTGCACATAAACCCCTCTTCAACCTTCAAGCTTTCCCCGGCCGCTTCACCACCAGTGAGGTCTTTGCTGAGGCTTCCAGCTGCAAAGGACCTCCCCAGCACTTTCTCCGAAGCCGCATGCACGTGCCACTGATCATGCTCTGCTCTGGGTTGTACTTATTCCCATGGCAACCCCTAGACCAGATTTTTCTGCAAATGATAAGATTATCAATCTCTTCATCTTTTGTGGGGCATGCAGACTTCCGCTGCAAGTCTTCAATCTAACCACAGAGCACCGGCCGCGGTAAACAATGTAGAAATGAATGGGTGTGGCTGTGTGCCAAAAACATTTTATTTACAAAAGCGTGTGACAGGCCAGATTTAGCCCTGAGACCTGACCCTAGACTGTGACCTTCCTTGTCCTTGCTGTCCCCTGCATCTGGCGTAGGACCTGATGCATGAATGGTGTGCATTTGTGTGTACAGATGTCTGGCTCACAGATGTCTTGGGGTGCTGCTTAAAGATGCCTTGTGGTGGGAGGGTGCCCTGGGGACGATGCTCAGGGTCAAGAGTGAGGCTCAGAGGGGCTTCAGCTGCTTCTTTGGACCCACCCCTTCCCTCCATCCAGGATTACAGAGACTATGATAGAGTCAGTGTATCTGGCTGGGCCACCCTGTTCCTCCGAACAAGCATCCCTACCATCAACATGGAGAACAAGACCGTGTGGGTGAGTGAGCATGCTAAGGAGCCACAGTGCCTGGTCCCAGGCGTGGGGGCACAGGGCAGGTTTTCAGAACACTCGCACACACATTAGCTATGTGGTTCTCAATCTGGGTAGCATGTAGGACTCCTTTGGAGGACTTCTGGTGTCTGGACTTCATCCCTAAGCCAGGAAATCTGAGTCTGGGGAGGTGGGACCCCAAGTAAGGTATGTTTATAAGTCTCCTGGTGACTCTGCTGGGGCTTATTTGATAGGCACAGCTACTCTGTGATGATGTTCCATTTTCATGGAGATTTGAAAACAAAGTTCTCAAAGTTGATCATGAGTTACATCAGAGAGGGGAAAAAAAAGACAAAATTGTTGATAATTTTTTCATGTAAAGGCTATTGTGGAGATATGGAGGACATAATATAGGAGATGAAGGGAGGGTTGCTTAAATGTAGTGTAGCTCCAAAAATAAATAAAGGTATGGAGGAAAGGCTAGGAAAACCAATGAAACAGGAGAGAAATTTATGTTGCTATACAGATGGCATTTTTAAGCAATGGAGAAAGTTAGATTATTAAGTGGTGTTGGGAGAACACATTTGAAAAGTAAAGACAGACCCTTACCTCCCATGATAATCAAAGCTACAGCGGAGTTAGAGTAAATATTTAAATAGAGGAAATAAAACTTAATATACCAGAAGAAAATGCAGAAAATAACTTAACAATAATCTTTAATTACAAGGAGAGGGAGTTATTTTACCAAAGCCAGAAGTTGCAAAGGAAACATTTGGCCTATTAGTCGGTATGACATTTTTAATCTGTATACAGCAAAAAAGATGATAAGGAGAAACTAGAAGGGCAAACTGATAGATTGCTTTTATTTTATTTTATTTTATTTTTAAGATTTTATTTATTTGACAGAGAGAAACACAGCCAGAGAGGGAACACAAGCGGGAGGAGTGAGAGAGGGAGAAGCAGGCTTCCCACCGAGCAGGGAGCCCGATGTGGGACTCAATCCCGGGTCTCCAGGATCATGACCTGAGCCGAAGGCAGTCGCCCAACCAACTGAGCCACCCAGGTGCCCCGATAGATTGCTTTTTAAAAGAGTTTCTAGTGTATATGACGAAGGATTGGCATATATTTTTAGTGTGTCACGGTAAAGGGTAGCATAAACATAAACAGGCAATGTACACAGGGCAAACTAGAAATGGTCCCCTCAGTAGTGAGGTCATAAAAATAACAGCAACAAGATTTTTTTTTTCTTTTCACATTGAAAAAGATTAAGAACACTAAGGCTGTCTGGTGCTGATGAGGTAAAAGGAAATGCTATTGCTTAGAGTATAAATGGATGGATTCTTTTTGGAAATGAATTTGTCAATATCTGTTTGAGTTTAAAACGCACACTTCCTTTGATCTGGCACATGCTAATATAACTTAAGGAGCTAATAGGACAAATAGGCAAATATAAATATATGGGGATGTTTGAGAGCGTGGCTTGTAATGGCATGAAATTGGAAACACTCCATGTCTTTTGGTAGGCGATCAGTTCAATAAATTGTACATTTTCTGGAATGATTATGCAGCCACCAGAGATTAGGTTGATCTTTCTTAACTGACATCAAGAGATGATGATTGTAGCTGAAAGAGGAGGTGGGCCACAGGTCACAGGAGTGGGTGTGCAGCACAGAGACCCTGCTCATGTGAAAGAAAGGACATGTGGTTAACATATGCATTAAAAACTATGCAAAGAGATTCACCAAGATAGTGAAGAGTTATTTCTAGAGAATAAATTACTGGGAACCTATAATTTCCTTGATATCCTCTGTATTTAAACAAAAATAATAATCAAGGGCGCCTGGGTGGCTCAGTGGGTTAAGTTTCTGCCTTTAGCGCCGGTCATGATCTCAGGGTCCTGGGATCGAGGCTCACATCGGACTCTCTGCTCGGCGGAGAGCCTGCTTCCTCTTCTCTCTCTGCCAGCCTCTCTGCCAACTTGTGATCTCTCTCTCTGTCAAATAAATAAATAAAATCTTTAATAATTATAATAATCAAAATAATTTTTAAAGAAATAATCATGTATAGTCAGAAAAAAATTAACTCAATATATGTAAAATACAATATATGTAATATAATTTTGTTATAATAATATATATTATGTAACACTTATATGCTATGTATGTTATAATGTTATATACAATATCGCATATGTGTTATAAAATATATAACATAATACAATTGTATAATATATATTTTACATTGTATATAATTGTATATAATGTATTGTAACATTGTATTATATATAATTATATATAATATAATTGGCTATATATAGTATATGCTATATGTGTGTGTATATATATTCACTCTAAGGGAAGAAAAATAATGGTACTATATACGCTGCATTCTTTGTTATTTTGGTTTTTTTCTTTTAAAGATTTTATTTATTTATCTGACAAAGAGAGAGAGATCCAAGTAAGCAGAGAGGCAGGCAGAGAAAGAAGAGGAAGCAGGCTCCCCACTGAGCAGAGAGCCCGACGTGGGGCTTGATCCGAGGATCCTGAGATCATCACCTGAGCCAAAGGCAGAGGCTTAACCCACTGAGCCACCCAGGCGCCCTGCATTCTTTGTTTTTTTTGTAAATATTTATCGACTGCTGGTATTGCTCAAAGCAGTTTACTCATAGTAAACATGTTTAATCCTCACCAGCGACCTGTGAAGTGATGAACAACAGAGAGGTTAAGGTCAAGGTCACACAGCTGGTGAACAGCACAGTTGGCACTTGAATCCAGGTAGTCTGGCTCCAGAATGCTCTTGACCACTCTGCTATACCAAGAGGCAGCTATTATCTCCTTTATCAGAGAGCATGAAATGGAGATTCAGAGAGGTGAACTTATTGTGTCCAAGGTCACACAGTTCTAGGATGGAGCTGATACTCAAGCCTGGATGTGCAGGTTACAAACCCAGACCCCAGGCTGTGTCCCAGATCTGCAGCTGGTCTTTTGGAGCTGGGTCTGCACTGTCAGAAAAGCAGATGGAAGTATCTGCTACTTCAGTGGGTAGGCAGGGGCTTTTTATGGTCCCTGAGTGCCCCCTTCTGGTTGTAGGTCAAATAGCAGGATCCTGAGTCAAGCTGGGACAGGATGGATGAGGGTGGTCCAAGGGGGCGGACACAGGGCTGAGCCCCTTCTCATCCCTGCCAGTTCTCCGTGGACATTGACTCTGACCTGGTGGAGGAGCTGCCAGCAGAGATCGAGCTGTGGCTAGTGCTTGTGGCTGTGAGTGCCGGACTGCTGCTTCTGGGGCTGATAATCCTCCTGCTATGGAAGGTTAGGACCCTCAGACCACCACTGGGACTCCCACTCTGGGCCCTCCTGCCAGCAGACCCTCACCAATTCTCCCTTCATCCCACCCTCACCCTTCTCCCATGTTGGCCCCACCTTCTCCCCAGCTTCCCATCTCACCCCCACCCCTCACCCCCCATCCGCACCTCACCCACTAGTGAGGTGCTTTTAAGCGGACATTCCTCCCTGGTCAGTGGGGGGATCTGCAAGCTGGAAAGGGAAAGCCAGGAGCTCTAGCTTCTGGCCACACCCCCAAGCAGGGGCTGGGACCCAGGCATCCAGGCTCCCCAGACCTAAGCCCCAGCCCATGAGTGCTGCTGGCCAGGAACCCCCCCAGCGCCCCCTGATGGCCCATCCCCACCTCCTCCCCTCCGCAGTGCGGCTTCTTCAAGCGAGCCCGCACTCGCGCCCTGTATGAAGCTAAGAGGCAGAAGGCGGAGATGAAGAGCCAGCCGTCAGAGACAGAGAGGCTGACGGACGACTACTGAGGGGGGCAACCCCCTGCCCCCAGCCCACCCGGGTAACGCGGCCTCCGGTCCTCTTCCCTGAGCCCCACAGCTGGCCAGGGCCTCTGACTCTGTCCTATCCGCTCTCCTTCCTTGTGGGCCCTCTCTGCACTTCACTTGGCCCCCCGCACTGCCCCAAAGAGCAGGCCACTTTCTCCCTCCACGCCCTGGGAGAGCTCAGTTTTCTCACTACCTGTCCTGAAGATTTAGGGCCCCAAGAGGGAGCCATAAAATGCTCCCCACACCCCCTTTGCTTTCTGGGGATTGGAAGAGGACCAAGACCAAGGCTAGGCCCCATCTGTAGGCCACACAACATAGACCCAGAGTGATTCTCCACTTCCATTTCCACCTCCAGCAAAGGAGGGGACTAGGAGAGTCCTCCCCCTGGACCTAGTACCTTTCCTCCCCGGAGGGCTCTGGGGTGACATGCTGGCCCCCCACCCCCACAGCGTGCTCAGGGCAGACCACTGCTCCTCCTAGCGTCAGCAACCTCAGTGACCGTCCCTCTGTCTCCAGCTGCCTCCCCCATCCTCTCTGCCTTCCTCAGCTCCTCCTTCCTCTGGGCCGAGGGTGGGCGACCTCGCCCTCCCTGTCACAGTGTAGGGAGATGGCATGTGTTTGGATCAGGGGTCCTGGCTGTGAGGGCCTCTGGGGCGGGGTAAGGGGCTAGGCACATCTTCCGGCAACCCTGAAGGCTAGATACTGATGCTCTTCCTTTTCTCCACCCCCCCACCCCCCAGTGTGACTTTTTTAAGCGGACCCGCTATTACCGGATCATGCCCAAGTACCACGCGGTGCGGATCCGGGAAGAGGAGCGCTACCCACCTCCAGGGAGCACCGTGCCTACCAAGAAGCACTGGGTGACCAGCTGGCAGACTCGGGACCGATACTACTGATGTCCTCCCTGATCCCACCCCTGCTCCCCCAGCGCCCCTTCTATTTATCATAAGTTATGGCCTTGACAGTCCACAGGGGCCACTGCCTTCGGCCGGCGCCGGCAGGTTCGGGCACACACAACCTTTCTGGCACAGGCACGGGCTATCTGACTGCAGGCTTCTCCCCGCAGGAGGGCTGGGGCCGGGGAGGGGAGCCCTGGTCACATGGGGGGCCACTGTCTGCGGACTGTGCCGGGCAACACAGATGGTACATGGACATATATGTCCCTGCCTCTGCCTGTGCCAAAATCAAGCCAAAGGGCCTCCACCAGAGCCAGGAGGAAAAGACCCCCACTGTCCCCACTGTGGTGACATGGCTGCCCCCCCCATCATTCACACTGGACCCATCTTGAGCCATAGTCACTGGATTGACTCTGCTACTGAGACTAGAGCTACTGACGGAACCGTGCACGAAGACTGCCAGCTGCGGCTCCCACGCCCATGCCAGACAGCAGGGGCCCGCCTCAGGTTGCCCAGGGTGGCATTTCCAGGACCTGTTATGCTTACACCCAAGAGCAGAGTGGACTAGAAGGAAGGTCCCCAAGACGGCTTTCCTTCATGGATCTCTACAAGGCCTCACTCCTGGGAGGAGATTCCCTTCTGGAAGGAGTGCAGTCTGAAGGAACAAAGACAGAGGAGGCGTGGGACAGCCCGGCAGACTGCAGGGGGACTTCCCTGGGAGCAGGGAGGGATGCTAAGCAAAAGAGGGACAGGTCCTTGACCAAGGAGCTGTTGGAAGGAGAAAGGAGATCCCACTTCTCACTAACCACTACCATCCGGGCCCCTGAAGGCCTGGAGGGACCTCTTCCCCTAACCCCCCAAGATCACAGAGGGAGCGACACTTGAATGTAGGACGGGGAGGGAACCCTGTCCCATCACCAGAACCTGTTCTGCCTTCACTGACCATACATAGGGGGCCTAGAAGTGGGGTTCTTGGCTGTCCTTGGCTTTCAGAGCCAACTTCACTATGCCTCGTCCCCCCATGGGCTAAGTCCTGAGGCCCATTCTAGAAGTTGAGGCTGGTTTCAGGAAACCTCTCCTGACCCCCTGCCTTTTGGCAGTCCCCCTTCCCAGTCCCTACTGACTTCCATGGTACTGTAGCAGGGGAGCTCCCCCTCCTTGTGCCTTCTTTGTATATAGGCTTCTCACAGCAACCAATAAACAGCTCCCGATTTGTATGCAGAGGATTTGTATACTCTGCACCGGCCTCCATTCACCACTCCCCCCACCCTCCTGTCCCAACCCCAGTTCAGTCTGGTGGATAGGGATGTCACTAGCTGACCCCTAGGTCGACAAAGCCAGGGGCAGGGATCTTAGAGCCTGGTAGGGTGAAGATGTATGCAGGACATACCAGTCCCTGCTCTCAGGGACATCCTGATCTAAGGGATGGTCATGAACATCTAACCGAGATCTAGAACATAAAGTCTGGGAAAGGACCAGAGTAGACTGGATAGAATCCAAAATGGCTTCTTGGTAGATAAGAAGAGTCTACTTCTACCAGAGTAGACTTGATAGAATCCAAAACCAGCTTCTTGCGCTGGCTGGCCCTGGGAGGGGAGGAGGGAGGTGGAGGTGGTGGCATACAGGGTCCGGAAGAGGCAGAAACTACTGGTTATAGATGCAGGTAGCCGTACCCTGGATAATGGTGGAGGGAGGATGGGTCCAAGGATGGAAAGCCAAGAACCGTCATCCAGTGGCTGGATTCAGGTAAGAGCCTGCTTTTCTGCCTCAGTTCCACCCAAGCCCACCCCTACACCCCACGATGAGTGGATCAGAGGGTGAACCAGTGACCCAGACTGGAAAGACTGAAGGTCCTGGTATCCCCCAGCATCTGAGCAGGAGTACCCAGAGTCCTAGTGACCTAGTGACTCCAAGGGTGCTTCAGTCCTGAGCCCATATAGCCCATAGCATTGGATCAAGCCCCCTGCTTCCCAAGGTCTCCCTTCCACATAGGCCTGGGAGAACAGAGCAGGGCTGCACTCCCTATGACTTCTTTGTCCTAAATTGTGGCATAGGTCCTGTCAGTTGTCCTCAAAACTATGACCTTTGGAAGACTTCACTGAAAGCTGAAGATTACTACTCAGAGAAGCCTAGTGGCAGATCCTCTATTCAGCTGCTCCGAGAGCCCACAGGCCAAGGCTATCCTCCCAGGACCCCCTCCCTATGTCTGCCTCAGTGTCCCCCAATTTGCCTCTCTGGCAGCACCTGCCCTCTGCTGCCCCCACCAGAGCCCACCTCCCTATCCTTCACCTATGCTGGGCCTATCCTTTCCCAGGTGGATTAACAGTGAAAGGTTCAGTTCTTCCAGGAAAACCCCAGCCCTTACCTAGAGCTCTCAGGTCTTTTTCCAAAACCTGGTCATACCACATGTGGGTTGGCAAAGCCCTGCTCAGTTTGAGCAGAGCTCAGGCCCGCTCAGTCCTGTCCTTTGCAGACACTTCCTGCTTAAGAAAAAGGAAGGATTTAGCGCTCTACATGTCCTGCCCAGCTCCACAGGCTCAGCCCCAGTCTCTCATGTGTATGTGTGTGTGTGAGAGACAGTTTATGCTTGGATGAGAACACAGTCAGTCTCTCTCTCTCTCTCTCTCTCTCTCTCTCTCTCTCTCTCTCTCTCACACACACACACACACACACACACACACACACACATCACACATCACACCCTGCAGTATAAGCAGTCATTTTCAGGACCGGTGCTATGCTTTTATGAAAGAAACACAATAGCAGGGGCGCCTGGGTGGCTCAGTGGGTTGACCCTTTGGTTCAGGTCATGATCCTGGGGTCCTGGGATCAAGCTCTGCATCGGGCTCTCTGCTGAGCAGAGAGCCTGCTTCTCTCTCTCTCTGCTTCCCCTGCTTGTGTTCTTTCACTCTGTCAAATAAATAAATTTTTAAAAATCTTGAAAGATTCTATATTTTTTTAAAAGGAAACAAAATGGCAGAGATGCAGCAATGTCCACTTTATATAAAAAGGTCCTCGATAATGTTAAGCTTCTGGGGCTCCTTGGAGCTATAGCACCTCCAAACCGTTCCCAAAGAGGGCCTTGGCTTTGTGTCACTAAAAGGACCCATAAGATGATTCTCTCCCTCTGGACACAAGGCTGGATTGCACTTCCTGGTTATCCTCCTGGTTGGATGAGGTCATGTGACTAGTTCTTCTGCCAATCAGTTGTAAGCGGAGGGACTTCTGGGCTAGGACCCTTAAATGTTGGGTGAGAGTCCCCACAGTTCTGCTTTCCTGATTCAGCTGCTGTAGAAGCCTGCCTTGAGATAAAATGTCTGTCATTCTGAGTTCCTGAGAGTCCCCCTCCCACCACGATCTGCCTTGTACATGTAGTGGGATATTTGGGCATGGTGGGGTGGGGAGGAGTTTAATCTCAGCATCATCTAACTTAGCTTGACCACACCATGCCACTCCCACAATCACCCTGAAGAAATCTCTGCAGAAGGAATTTTGATCCAAGCACAGAGGCCACAATATAGAAGTCCACTAAAGAGAGGATCATGGGAAATCTCTCTCCTACACCTAGCCTCAGAGTTCAGCCCTTTCCGCATTACTTGTTTGTTTTTTTTAAAGATTTTATTTATTTATTTGACAGAGAGAAACAGAGCTAGAGAGGGAACACAAGCAGAGGGACTGAGAGAGGGAGAAGTGGCTTCCTGCCGAGCAGGAATCCCGATGTGGAACTAGATCCCTGGTCTCCAGGATCATGACCTGAGCGGAAAGCAGTCGCTTAACCAACTGAGCCACCCAGGCGCCCCATTACTTAAGTTTTTAAAAAGACTTATTTATTTGACAGAGACAGAGCAGGGAGAGGAGAAAAGGGAGAGGGAGCGAATCCTTAAGCAGATTACCCACTGAGCTGGGCACAGGGCTGGGTCTCATGATCCTGAGATCATGACCTGAGCCAAAACCAAGAGTCTGATGCTCAACCTACTGAGTCACCTAGGAGCCTCTCCTTACTTAAATTTTGGCAATAGCAATTGCTGCTATTGATTGACTTTTACTATGTTTACCTGCCAGGCACAGGGCCCTAGAGGGAGCCCATAACCCAGCCTGGTAGGGCTGGAGACTTGAAGAATGGACAGGTGGTGAGAAGAAAGAATGACCTCAACAGAAGAGACAGCACTTGCAAGAGATTGGAGACTGGAGGCTGGTTCAAGGCAGTGGATAAGTATGGCTGGGAGTCCGGCAGGGCAATGTGGAGGGAGGAGGCTGGAGAGTTAAGCCAAAGCAGATCCTGAAAGAGCTAGAAAGGTGCCAGTAAGAAGCAGAGAGCCACTGAAAGTCTGTGAGCTAGGGAAGTAACAAGTTCAGGTTTGCTTTTGATAATGGCCCCTGAGCCTGTTTCCTCATCTGTATAATAGGGATAATAATAGCACCAGAGAGCCGCCTGGAGAATTAAAGGAGATAATGCATGCAAACAGTGCTGTCACCTAGGTTCATTCAGCTGAGTACCTTCCATTGCGCATAGCTCCATGCTGACTGTAATCACATTCTGTTACACAGTGACTATTTACTTATGCAGCTACCTCCCAAACTAAGAAATGAAATGATCCAGGGAAAAGACTACCTCCTTATTCTTTCTGTTTCCTCTTCCCAAGACAAAGCCCAGTACATATTGAGCACTCGGTCAGTGGTGCTCAAGGACTGAACACTGAAGGCGAGAAAACATCAAAGGGACAAGACCCGGCGGCGAGGGGGGCTGGCGGGCGAGTCAGGGCGTACCGGCGTTCCACCACAAGAGCAGTTGGCTCGGTTCCCGGGAGCGTTCAGGGCGGCTTGGGGAAGGGCGGGCTCCTCGGCGCCCAGCACAGATGACCTGCCAGGACCTTTCTCTAAGATAGCCCAATGCGAAGATGGTCGCTTTCTCAGGTCAATGAGTAGAGAATAATTGAAGTGTTTTTGAAAACTGCACTCGCAGCGCCGATGTTAAGCGCTGCCTCCAGCGCCGCCAGTCCTTGGTTAGGGTTTTGACTCTGGCGGTCTTTTCCTGAGCCGCTTAGATCTTTGTGGAACCCAAAGCCGTCTTTATGAAGGCTTAGCAAGGGCATGCATCCTGATCCCGAAGTCTGCAAACTTTCCTAGTCCGAGTCACTGTCATCCGGACTGAGAACCCACCAGATCGTCCCCCTCAGCGAGCGCAAGTGGGGATCTGGACTGGTGAAACAGGTCCCTTTGAGAGAGAAGGGATTCGTGGAAAGGCATCAGGAGAATTTCCTGGAATGCGAGTGAAGGAGATGGGAGGGCGCGGGAAAGGAAGAAGTGCAAAGGGAGGAGGAATGACGAAACTCTGGGGAGGCAGGAGTTAAGCCGGGCTTGGCCCGGAGGAGGAAAGGGCGGAGCGAATCCTCGGGAGGTGGGCTCTCGGAGCGGCCTCGGATAAACAACAGGCCGCGCGGGGCTAGGACGGGGTTAAGGGGGGTGGGTCCTGGGAGAGAAGACACGTGCCGGGGCGAGAGGCGATTGGCTCTGCCGGCGTTGTTTGTGAGCGGCCATTGGCGATGTCGGGCGCCGCGACGAGCCGATTGGCTGGGACTAGGAGGACTGCCCCGACAGGGGCGGGGAGGAGGCGGCGGGGAGGAGGCGGCGGGTCCCGGTCTTTGGGCCAGGCTGGGCTGCGCTGGGCCGCGCTGGGCCGAGCGGAACACCAGCGCTGTCCGCCGGGGGACCGGAGCCCGAGCCCAAGGTGCGGCTGTCGCTGCCACCGTCACCATGCGCTGGATCCGGGCGCTGCTGAAGAATGCGTCGCTGGCAGGGGCGCCCAAGTACATCGAACACTTCAGCAAGTTCTCCCCGTCCCCGCTGTCCATAAAGCAGTTTCTGGACTTTGGTACGGAGTGGGCGGGGGGGAAGCTGGCCGTGGGGGCCCTCGGGGAGCGGGGAACGCTGAGGGAGGGGGGCCTGGCCTTGAGGGATTAACGCGGAGGAGAAGAGAGGCCCTGCGTGACAGGGAAGGGTTGCTGGGGTACAGGCAGGAAGGGGTTAAGGCGGGGGGGGAGGGGCAGGGACTGGCCCTGAAAGAGTTAGGGTATCCTGGGGAAAGGTTTTGTATTGGGCTGTCAGTGAGAAGTGGGGGCACTGAGAAGGAGGGGTCTAAGGATCTTGCTGGGCTTTATGAGAGGTTTTGCAGAGGGACAGCAAGGAGGTGATGTTAGGGCAGGAAGGGAGTTGGGTATATCCAGACAGAAAGGGTTAATGGTGGTTGTCATAGTGACTCAGAGAGTTGGAGATGGAGAGGAAATGGGGAGGGGATGCTGGTGGCTCTAACAAGGTGAGATTAGGAGGTACAGACATCTGGAAGGAGACCTGGGTGGGCTGGGCACCCTGGGGTCAGGTGGGAATCAGGCTCTTTCAGAAAAATGTCAACAGGAGGGAGGTGGCTGATCAGCATACCCCCACCCACTGAAGAAGCTGGCCCTGAGCTGGCCCAGTAGGCAAGGACACTTGAAGAGCAAATCTGTCTGGTCCTGGCTCCCTGTCCCCAACTGGGCGGAGGCCTGGAGCACCGTGAGGTGGAGTCAGGAGGCTTGTAGCCTTGGCAGCCCCAAGGTTCCTGGGCCAGGATCACCCACCAGCAATGCCCTGGGCGTGCCTCTGGAGCAGAAGCAAGGCTGTGCCACTGTGGCCACTGAAACAGGCATTGTGTGGCTCTGTCCCCTGTCCACGCGGCATTTTCCCGGTGCCAACTGGGGATTAGGAAGGGATGCCCAGGTCTTTCTGGAGTTGAAGAGACAGTGCCAGGCTCAAGTTACAGCTGCGTCACTCAGGGAAGCGGGTGGGGAGGTGGCAGCTAGGACACAAGGCCCCTGTTCCTCAGGACTTGTCTGCCTGTCCTCCTGCCCTATTTGAATTGTCCCCATGTAGGAAAGCCCCATGGGTCCATTCCCAGCCACCAGGAGCTGTCCAGTCCAGACTGGACCCCAACTGTAGAAATGGGCTGGGCGGGGCTTACAGTAGAGTTTGGCCCACTTGTAGTGCAGTGGGGGAGACAGATCTTCAGAAGGGTAGTCACATGCCCTAGGAGGCAGACTTGGAAGCAGAACTTAGACTCAGCATCTAGCTCTTCTGACTCCAGGCCATGACATCACCCTACTACTCCGTCTTCATCTTGAAGCCGGACCAAGGACCAAGATGTTTGGGCTCTCATCCGCAGGCCCCATGTGCCTCTCATGTGGGCATTAACACAGGGGTGACTCTACAGTGGTCATCAAGACCAGCCGGGGTGAAGACAGACTGGGCCAGAAATGACGGGCCCCGCAGCTGTCATGGGCCAGGCATAGTGCCCCTCAGCCAGGCCCAGACCTGGGAAGGGGTGGTTTTCCCAGGCTTCTCTGCCCACCTGATCCACCCTACTCTACGCCTGCTGCCCCTCAAAGCAAGTGTCTGTTAGAAAGACAGAAAATGAAGAAGTGAGGTAACTGAGGCCAGAGGCAGCTCCGGATGGGCCTGGGAGGGGCCCTGTCCCCTGTGGTTGAGGCAAGCAGGCGCGGGAGGTGGGGACACAAGCTCAGCGAGGGTTAGGCAGGGTGGCGTGGAGTTGCGAGCACTGCAGGGAATTAGGAGAGCTGCTTTGCTCTGTGCCCCTGGTCACTTCTCTGAGCCCTCAGGAAATGAAGGATTTAATCAATCTGAGCCCTGAGATGACATCTGGCTCCAGTGGTTTGCAGCTCTGTGGGCTCACCTCTCTCTCTCCCTTCCTCCAGGGTCCAGCAATGCCTGTGAGAAAACCTCATTTACCTTCCTCCGGCAGGAGCTGCCCGTGCGCCTGGCCAACATCATGAAAGAGATCAACCTGCTTCCTGACCGAGTGCTGAGCACACCCTCCGTGCAGCTGGTTCAGAGCTGGTGAGACCCCTGGCCATGTCCCTGCCCCTCCCACTCTGCTGCCAGATGCCCCTGGGCTCCCAGAGTCTCTGTGCTTGGGCAGCCTTGAGGGAGGCAGGAACAGAGGGGAAGCACAGGGGCTCCAAGAGGCTGGAGAGTTGCCCAAGGTCAAGTGGAATGCTAGGCCAGAACAGGGACTGAGCTAAAGCTCCTAACCTCCATGCTTGTGGGCCAGCCCTAGGGGCCTGCCGCTCTCCTTTCTCCAGAAAGCCAGGATCCACCTGGGGAATTGTTTTCACAGCCCAAACCCAAACCATGCTACTATCAGCATTCACTACCAGCTCTCTTTCCGAAAACCCAGCACCTACTGGGTCATATTTCCCTGGGGGCAGGCAACGTTATAGGGGAAACAGAGACAGGAAGAAATGAATTTTCAAATGGTATAATCCAAGCTCCAAGTCAGACTGTTTTGGATGTTGAGAAACACTCTGACGTAGGGATGGCACGGTACCCACCCCCGGGAACTTTGGAAGGGCAAAGACCAAAAGTGGCTGCGGTAGCAGAGGGAAATCCTCAGTAAAGCCCAGTCTAGAACTCTGTCCCAGGTCAAGTAGCTGGTTGACGGGAACCAGTGGCCTGTCACATGAAGAACAAACAAGAGTTTGCTGGGTGACTGGCGTGCAGATGGTTAATCCTGGTTGGTCTTTGGCGGCACCCGTGCCGAAACGCTTTGCCGGTTCTCTTGGCTGTGCTGTGGCACGGCTGTGGTCCCCTGTTGGATTTGGGAGCAGGGGTCCACACCTGCTGCTAGCCCAGTGCCGTGTCAGAAGCAGCTGGGAGCTTGCGGGGACCAGGAGAATGGGTAAACTGAGAGCTACGTAAGTCGTAGATGGTGGAGGGAGCAGGGAGCTGCTGAAGAGTTACTTTTACTGAAGAACCAAAATGTTTTTTAAAAAGTAACATGGATCGGGGTCCTTTTCCTCCTCGTCCGCTTGGACATTTGGAAGTATAAAGTGTCCGCTTGGACATTTGGAAGACACAGGAAAATGGAAGAGAGTGCCAGCCACTACCCTCCACGCCATAACCAAACACTGGTAGGGTTTCAGAAGGTCCTCTTGGTGTGCTTCTAGCATTGCTTCTATGCATGGATATGTGCAGAGGCAGGGCTTACCTGATTTATGAGATATGGGGAGGAAAGTGTTTTGTGCACAAGGCCAGGCTCCTAGGAGGCGCACACTGGGTGTCAGTTGAAGCAGAGAGTTGTGGGGAAGTTGAAATGGATGCATAGAGGAGGTGACATGGCCCTAGGCCTTCTGGGGGCCAAGACTTAGAAAGACGGGAAAGGCATTCCAGGCCTTGGAACTGCTTGTGCCCAAGTGTGGAGGCAGGCAAGGGCCCAGCGAGGGCCCCTGTGACCTCACTCTGCGCCGGCAGTGCTTTTCAGTGCAAGCTTTGAGGGGGGACGGGGACAGAGGGCAGGGGCTGGCGTTCCTACAGCCCAACTGGGTCACCCCTCGCTGGGCCTTGGCCCTCGGAGGTCCAGAGCATCTGAGCGATCCAGCATTTCCCACTGGTGGGAAAGTCGTGGGGAGGAGACAGAAGGTGCCATCTGCTGGTCCGCCCCTCCTCCCACTCTGCCTGTCTGACAGGCCTGGCTGCCTCTCCAGCGGGCCCCTCCCTGGACTCTGTGCTCCTAGGAGAGCCGGGGGATATGTGTCAGGCTGTGGGGCAGCAGGGAGCTGCTGGACTCCCCAAGATGCCCCCAGGCCCCTGCAGAGGACTTTTCTGAACATCAGTTATGCACGCGTAGGCTGGGCCTGGCCCTTCTCCCCTTGGAGCTTGGAAGTCATGTCCAGCAACAGCAGGACGGAGAGAAGTTAGACAAGAGAGAAAGAACACTTCCCAGTGGTTGATTCAGCTTAGAGAACAGGCCATGGGATTCCTAGAATGTCCTGATGCATTGACCAGAGTCTGCTGAGGTTGTTTCCAGGGAATGGACATCATTGGCTGCAGCAAGAGAGACTGAGGTCCTAGGCGAGGAGGGACTTTCTGATGGAGACGAGGTGGCCGCCTTCGAGAGAGGGCAGACCCCCTCCAGAAGAGCCCACTGCCAGCTTGCAAGTACAGGTGGCAGAGGGGCAGCGTACTGGGGAGCCTGGCAAGGGGGCTACCCTCAGAGTCTGATGAGTAAGGAGCAGTGCTCCCCTTGGGAAGATGGGAAAGTGCAGTACAAATGCGTTTTGCAATAGTAGCGAGTTGTTAGGTTCTAGGCAAGAGTCACTGCGGACAAGTTGAGCATTCCTGGTTTTAAATAAACTTGGTGAATTGTTTCAATCAGGCAGACCTGGTGTGGAGGGAGCCCGTTTTGGAAGTGACTGGAAGACAGTAGAAAGCCCTGGCCGTTGGCGTCAGTGTCAGCATGGTTGACTTGGCTTCGCTGCTCGCCAGACCTTTAATCCTTAGCAAAGCCTCCGACTTCCCTGAGCCTCGGCTTTCTCACCTGTAAAATGGGGGTCCGCTCTGTTTCTAAGGGCAAATGCCACCCGTTCGATGCAAAAGTGTGTGGAACTCTGTCAATACAAGCTGTGTCCCTGAGCTTCAGGATGGCTGTCCCTCCAGGCCACCGACGTGAGTGTGCCCAAGGTTCTCGTAGACATCGTGGACCTTATAGTGATGGTGATGACGAAAGCAAGCAGACCTGGAGGGCCTGCTGTGCGCCAGGAACTGTTCTAGGCATATCCACATATTCCCTCAGTTAGCCTTCCCGACAGCCTTCTGCAGTAGCCTTGCCATTCCTGCCATTTCATAGGTGAGCAGACTGAGGTTCAGAGAAGGTAGGACATGGGTGTGAGCTCACTCAGGCAGCAGGTGGGAGAGCTGAGATTCCAGCCCAGGCTGTGTGACCTGGTGGCTGCATTTGTGAGAGGTGAGGCCGCGTGCCGTGTTCTGGGGCAGTGACCTGCATCAGAGATCGCCAAGCTCCCTGAGCAAGGCCCCCGAGACGGTAGGGTTCACCTTACCAGAACGTGCTTGCTGGCTCGGGATGTGCGAGCACGGAGCAGGACAGAAAGCCAGCCTCGGAGTTCGCGGAGCTGGAAAGTGGGATGGGGGTTAAGTGAGAGTGTCAGAGTGAGTCACTCCTGTCACTAAGGGGTTGTAGGGAAAGGGGTGGGAGGCAGTGTGGCTGGCCCCCTCTCATGAACCTCCCCTGCTTGTGGGCAAATGCAGCCTGTGGGGGATCCGCACTGCCACCCTGCGGGAACCACAGCCCTGGAGAAGAACCAGCGCTATGACAGTGGTGACAGTGGCCTGCGCCGCACCAGGCATGGAGCAGGGCTGGAGTCCCATCCTCGCCGAACCCCCTCAGCCTCTCCTTCCTCCTTCCATAACCGGAGTTGAGACTGAGGATGTCAGAGTGGTACTGCCGTGAACCCCATTTCTGAGCTGGGGACCAGAGCAGCTCAGTGGCCTCTACAGGGCACAGTGGGCCACAGGACCCAAGTCTGCCAGGCTCAGGGCCTGCACTCAGCTCCCCTGCAGAGAGCAGCTGCCAGGCAGCACAGGTCCGCCACTGCCCCTCCTCAGATGCCCGCTGCCTTGTTCACACTCCTTGTCCACAGCGGCTGTGGATACTAGTGCATGCTGCACAGGCATGCGCACGGGTGCATGCGCATACACACACACACACGCCACTGTGCACACACACCCTCCACCTCCCTGCACAGTTCACCCCCTCCCTCCCAACTCCAGGACTCTGGGCAGGCTAGAAAGCCCCAGAAGGCAGGAGTCCTGGGCGGCCGGATTTGCTGCTGAGGTCAGCTACGTTGGGCCCCCACTGCTTGCTGGACCTGCTCTGGCCGGCCGAGCGGAGAGGTCAGTTCTTTCCCTGGAGCTCGGCGCAGTGGGCAGCCCAGGAGCTAGTGGGAGTTCTGCCTCAGGGTCTCTCCCTTTAGGACCAGATCTTGCCTGAGGGCGACATCTGGGGTGCCAGGCCTCGGCAGGCTTCAGGCCAGGGCCAGGGGCCTCTGGGAAGATTCTTCCCATCTTGTCCTCTCCCTCGCAAGAGCCCACGTGGAACTACTCCCCGGAAAGAACCGCCCTGTGAGGGAGGTAGGCAGGGATCCTGCTCCATAGTCCAGGAGACTGAGGCCTGAGGCTGGCGGCCCTCCCCGTTCCAGTGCCAGCAGGGACTGCCCATTGTTCATGCATCCTGCTGCCCTTTGCTCTATTTCATTAGCCATGTGACCAGGCCCTGCTTCTGTTCTCTAGGGTACCCTAGGCAGCCTTGGAGGGAGGGCTAGCGTTGGCCCTATCCCGGTGTTGGGATGCTGTCCCTGCCCTGCCCCTGCACCTCCGGGCCCAGCAGGCAGGGCCTCCCAGCTCCCACCCTGCCTCTCTGCCTGCCCCTCCCAGCCCTACCCCTCACATCTTAGGAAGGGGTTCTGGGCCCCACTCTCCAGCTAGTTTCCTCCCCTTGCTCTCCCTACCTACCCCAGCCTTACACACTTACAGGTTTTCTCCCCTAGTCCCCTCACCATCCTAGAGTCATGAGCATGAAGATTGATCCTGGCTGTGGGGAAGGGGCGCAGGGATTTGGAGGCTCACGGCCTGCCTAAGAGAACCCTGGCTCTGCATGCTGACTGCCTCTTCTATAGAATGGGGGCAGCAGGAGCACCCACTGCACAGGGTATCACAGAGGCCGGAGGAGGGCAGCAGGCAGGCACAGACCCAGGCCCATCCGAGGCCAGCGGCAGCCATCACCCATTGCATCGGTAGCCGCGCTGTTGGGACCGGCGTGAATGGTGAATAGTTGGCCACGAGCTGTGGACGGGGAGTCAGACAGCCATGGTTTGAATCCCAGCGCAGGCCCTTACTCTGGGGCCTAGACCATATCACCTGCTTTCTCTGAGCTGGTTTCCGTCTACAAAAAGGAGAAATACCACAGGCTGTGTGAGGCTGCTGGAGGAGGGGAGACCCTGGGTAGACTCTGGGCACAGGCGGGCACTAGCAGCCACTTACCCTCCAGGGAGCTTGAGGCCCGGCCTTTGGAGTGCCTCTCTGATGGTCTGCCAGGGCTGCAGAGGTGGGGGCTGGGGGTGACAGGGTAGGCGGGTCTCTTCTGCCGGGTGCAGAGCGGGGGGGAGGGGGGGGGCAGGCAGGGAGCACCAGGACAGGGACAGCCCCATTCCGGCCATCCACAGCATGGTGGCTGTCCAGAGTGGGACTCGGAGCCTACGCCCAGTGTGACCAGGAGGAGGCTGTCGGGTGCCGCATGGGGCCCAGAGGATGTGCTCAGCGGTGGCTGATGTGTAAACCACCATTCATAACAGGGACACTCATCTAGAGAGTGCTAAGTATCACCTTCAGCCCTCACTGAAGGCGGTGATGGTGGTAGGTACGAAACCCTCCACTTTCCTGCGGAGGAAACTCAGGCCCAGAGAGGCTTCATGACTTACCAGGCCACACAGCCCTGAGGGACAAGCCAGGACTGGGACTCAGCAGAGCCAGCGCCCCCCACCTTCTCCTCTAATGCCCAAAGTGAGAGCAGCGGTTGGGAGGTGAGGGGGGAAGGGTACTGTGGGCAGAGGGGCTGTCAGGGATGCGGAGGGGGGCATTCTGAGCCGTGACAAGGGTGCAGAAGACTGAGTCTTCACCATACCGCATGATGACTGCTGTGGGCCTCAGTTGAGGAGCCTGTGAAATGGGGCTAACTCCTGCCCTTCTTACTTGTCAAGGTCAAAGCACTGCGTACACAGGAATGCATCTACTGACGAGGGGCCTTTTCTAGAAAGACCGTTAGGCTGCAGAGCCCTCTGTCCCAGGGCTCTTGGCAGCCTCTGCTTCCTGCTGGTCGCAAGTGTTTCTACCAGAGAGAGGCTCAGCTTTGTGGCCTTCCCCAGGAGACCAACCCGTGGGCTGGGCACAGTAGCAGGGAAGCAGTGGGAGTCCCGGCTTATAGGGCCAGGGGGACATGGCTCTAGGTTGGCACTGTCTGCTGCCACGCTGCACAGGCTGGCCCCCTGCTGCCCAACACTCCCCTGGTTCCCCAGCTTTTCTAGGTCTTGGGGAAATTGGGCTCCCAACCAGGCGTGCAAGTGGGGGGTGGCAGGAGGGGGTGGCGCGCACTCCTGCAGAGCCTTTGGAGTGGAGTGAGCTCTCCCGGCTCTCTGTGGGCTCCAGCCCCACCCACGGTCAGAGCTGGGCATGCCTGCCCCCTCTCCTGTGTCCTTCCCACCCGCCATTTAAAATCCATTTGCCTAGGCAGACTGCACAGCCCCTGGTTAGGGGCCCAGAGCATTAGGCGCTAATCCTCACTGAGCCCCTGCTCTGTGACGTGCCCTGGGCCAGCCACTCTGCCAGCCGTGCCCCAAGGAATGCAACAGGAACCCTGCAGGACTAATGTTAGGATCGGTTTCATGAAGGGGCTCAGGGACGTTAAGCAACTTGCCCCAGCCTTCTTTCTTGGTCAGTAATCCACGAGACCCTGGGGATGGGATGATCCCCAATGTCCTCCAAAGACTGCTATTCTTAGATTCCGCAGCAAAGGTGCTATGAGGGGGACTAGCAAACGAGAGATTTTTTTACATAACTTACTGTGTTGTCAGGGAGACTCACATACAGATGAAATGAATTGAGAAAAAGTGTGGTGTAGCCTGTCGGGCAGAGCAGCTGTGTGAGTAGGGGTGAGGCCAGTGCGGAGCAGCTCTGTGTGCCGCTGCCCACAGTGGGCGGGAGGGGGGAGGCGGCAGGGGCCGCTGAGTCTGTTGGGAAGGGAGCCAGGCCTGGCCTGGAGCTGCGGTGATGGCCCCCCTCCACTGCACACAGGTATGTCCAAAGTCTCCTGGACATCATGGAGTTCCTGGACAAGGACCCTGAGGACCATCGTACCCTGAGCCAGTGAGTGAAGGCCCCGGTGGTGGGCAGGAGGGCAGGTGCAGGCGAGGGGCACTGGGTCACAGCCTCGAGGCAGAAATGGCCAGGAGGATGGGAGAAATGATCTCTGTCTTCAAGGATAGCTAGTCTGAGGGGGAATTAGTACCTGGCACCCATGGTCCTGGGTCTGATTTGGGGGATCCAAGTTCCTGCCCCTGAGGAGCTCCCCCGGCTGTTGGGCAGATGGCAGATGGAGGGAGGTTCAGGGTGGGTTCGGGAAGCAGCGGGGAGGGCACTGTGTGTCAGGTTGGGATGGGTCCTGTGAACGAAGACTTGTGGAGAGGAAGTCAGAAGTGGGGGAGAGTCTGGGGGTGCCCCAGGGTTGGGACCTGGTGGGGGCCAACAGCCGCCATGCCCTGCAGGTTCACTGACGCGCTGGTCACCATCCGGAACCGCCACAATGACGTGGTGCCCACCATGGCTCAGGGCGTGCTGGAGTACAAGGACACGTACGGGGACGACCCGGTCTCCAACCAGAACATCCAGTACTTTCTGGACCGCTTCTACCTCAGCCGCATCTCCATCCGCATGCTCATCAACCAGCACAGTGAGTGGGGCTGGGGGGCTCGGGGCCCAAGTGCACCTCCCTGGCTTCCTGGTGGCTTCCAGGTGGCGGCGGCCCAGGGAGAGCCACAGCGCGGATGTGTCTTGTGAACGCTCGCAGGAGGCGAAAGGAGGTCGCCTCTTTCAAAAGCGTTCAGTGTGGTATTGGTTACAACTCTGTCATATTCAGAAGTAGTTTGTTGTTTTATGTTCCCTTGTCCCGGAGGATTCACTGTGATTGCTGAGAAGTTATAACCAATTGAAAATTAAGCTCCTCATGTTCAAATAACTTGAGCTGCAGGACGGTAAAATGATTTTTAAATGCTGTAGCAAAAGGAAGAAGAAATGGCATGTGGACTGTGTTGGGGTTTAGGCCTGCTGAGAGGAACACTTCAGGCCTGCCAACTATCCAGACATGCCCGAGCTGGGGACGGAGAGGCCTGGGGAGTAGGAGGAGAGGTGTTAGATGTAGGGGTGGAGTTCGAGAGTCCTGGGGGCAGGAGGGAGCCCCACCAACAGCTCCCTGCCTTCTTGCCCACAGCCCTGATTTTTGACGGCAGCACCAACCCAGCCCACCCCAAACACATCGGCAGCATTGACCCCAATTGCAATGTCTCCGAGGTGGTGAAGGGTAAGATGTCCCCGCTGTGCAGGCCCACGGAGGAGCCCCAGAGACCCCCTTCCAGCTGCCTCCCCAGAGGATGCACCATTCCACCGTGGGTGGGGGCCTCGTCTGCTTGGGTTTAATGTTGGGGATGCCTCATGCCAGTGCAAGGCAAGAGGACTACCTGCTAGGTGGACTGCCCCATTCCCTGAATGGCCCCTTTCTTCTCTCAGATGCCTACGATATGGCCAAGCTCTTGTGTGACAAGTATTACATGGCCTCACCTGACTTGGAGATCCAGGAGATCAATAGTGAGTCAGCGAGGCTGTGTGTGTGTGTGCGTGCGTGTGTGTGCGCGCGCGCACATGTCTGTCTAAGAGCTCTAGAGAGATGGGGAGTCAGGAAAAGAACCGGGGGGAAAAAAAGGAACTGGTTGGGACAGAAGCAGAATTATTATTGACTTATTATTAGCAGTATTATTACTGATTTATTTGCCAAGTGTTCATTAAGCAGTAAACATGCCAGGGAAGGCCGCTGTTCTCATGGAGGTTCCATTCTTGCTCCTGGGGAGACTGGGGAAGGGGGCCCTTAGCCAGTGAGCAGAATATCAACAAGCTAATTTCAGATGGTGACAAGTGACAGGGAGGAAACAAGATGAGGTCACGTGACAGTGGTGGAAGGAGCAGTGTGCTTACTAAGGTATTGGTTTAGCTGCCTTTTCAGAATCCAGATAACAGTGGCTTAATTAAAAGAGAGGTTTCCCTCTTTCCAGCCCCTGGGATGGAATAGGCAAAGCCAGCTTCCCACCTTCACGCTTCAGTTCCCACTGGAGAAGGGGAAGAGAATGGAGAAGGCAGGACCCAGGGGTTGGACAGTGCCTCCCCTAAGCCACCTGGTCAGGCTTAGCTGCTGGAGAGGCTGGGAATTCAGTCTCTAGCTGGGCAGCCAGGAGCCCATTAGAGGGAGTATACCTATGGCAAGAGGAGGGGAGGAAGGCATATAAGAGGATGGCTATGAGGGTCTTAACTTTGGGTGGGTGGGGTGGGTGGTCAGGGACCAGCAGGACCAGTGAGAGGGTTGGGAGATGGGCAGGGAGGGCTTGGAGGCCAAGCCATGCAGGACCTGTGGGCCACAAACAGAAGCTAGGATGTTGTATGCTGCAGGGAAGCCCATTGAAGGGTTCAAAGAACGGTGATGCCAGAGTCTGAGGTTCATTCTAAAGATCCTTAGAGGTTGGAGGGGGCGGGCGAGAACTCAGGAAGTCCAGGTAGGAGGTCAATGCAGGGATCCGGGGCCGGGGAAGGCAGCAGAGATGGAAAGAAGGGGGTAGATTTGATAAATATCTTGGAGGTAGAGAGATTAGGACTGCTGATGAACCAGGGGTACAGGGGAAAGGAGGATCAGGGATCTGGAAGTTTCTCTACCCTTCCCCTCCCAAGGTGCTCCTCAACCACCCCCTGCCTGTGCACTAGAAACCTGAGGCCTTTCACGCCTGGGAGTCACGCCGCCCACATCTTTAAGGCCCAGTTCAAGTCTAGGTGCTCCAAAGAACCTTCTTGGACTTTCTAGAAAATGTGGTTAGGCTCCCAGCTCCCTGGGGCGTACCTCTGTAACACACTGTCTCAGTGACTTGGAGCCATGGGGCACCCACGTGGCTAAGTCTGTTGGGCGTCTGCCTTCGACTCGGGTCATGATCCCAGGGTCCTAGGATGGAGCCCCACATCAGGCTCTGCTCAGTAAGGGTGGGGAGGTCACTGTTCCTTTTCCCCCTGCTTGTGCACTCTCCCTCTCTGTCAAATAAATAAAATATTTTAAAATAATAAGTAAATTACTTGGGGGCAGAGATGGAAGAACAGAGACAGGCACTTCGGTTTCCCTAGGATCACGTGCAGGGCCTGGCATGTAGCTCTGGGTACAACACCCAATGTGAAATTCAGTTGTGCCTTTGTCTAGACTTGAATTTCCAAGAGCATAGGGCTGAATTGTATTCATCTTTATGCCCCACTGGCCAGCACAGGGCCTGAGATCCCTTCATTTGCTAATCCATGGCACATTGATTGGGCTCCCGTTGCAGACAGAGCTCTGTGCCAGGCACCAGGAAAAGCTACTCAGTCCCTCACTCCAAGAAGCTCTCGAGGCTAGAGTGATTCTTGAGAGGCAGAGTGCTGGAGTCAGGATCATGTGCGGCACTCCTCCCCTCTCCCCACTGGATTAAAAAGCTCTCCAGGGGCTCTGGGGTCCAGGTGAATGCTAGTAGGCTGGATATAGGCTGGATCGATACTTTCTGAATGGATGAAGGGGCTAGATAAACAGTGGATGAGTGGAAGGCTGAATCTGGACTCTGAATGAATGGGTAGATGGGAAGGATGGATGTCTGAACAGGTACATAGTTGAGGGGCAGTCGAGGGCTTGAATGGACACTGGGTGGGTAGCTAGGGGAATTAGTGAATGTTGAACAGGTACAGTGTTTGGATGGATGGATGGATGAACGGGTGCGCATGGACATGGTGTAATGGATGGATACCGAATGGATAGATGGTTGAACAAACACCAGATGAGTGGTGATAGCTCAGTGATAGCTGCACAGATAGCTGATACAGTGATAGCTGTATTAACAAATACTGGCTGAATGGCCCGGCAGACGGTTGGAGGATAAATGGTTGGGTAGCTGAGCGCTGGGTGCTAGGTGCTGAGTCAGTGAACGCTGGCAGAATGCTGACCTCTTGACCATTTCCTGATCCTTGGTCTTGATTTCCCCCACAGCATCGAACTCCAAACAGCCAATTCACATGGTCTATGTCCCCTCCCACCTCTACCACATGCTTTTTGAACTCTTCAAGGTAAGGGGGCGGGGGATGGTCCTCTGCAGCCTTGGGGGGATGGTTAGGGCTAGGCTGCTCTCACTCCTCTCTTCCGCCTTTCCCTCCACAGAATGCCATGCGCGCGACTGTGGAAAGCCACGAGTCCAGCCTCGTCCTCCCACCTGTCAAGGTCATGGTGGCCTTGGGTGAGGAAGACCTGTCCATCAAAGTATGTGGCCCTTCCTTTGGGGGCTCCTTCCCGCCAGGAGATGGGCTCAGAGGAGACCCAGGGGATGGGGATGACCAAGAGGTCAGGGGTGTTGGGGGGAGGGCACTGAAGCCATGTCCGTCTCCCCCAGATGAGTGACCGAGGTGGGGGAGTCCCCCTGAGGAAGATTGAGCGACTCTTTAGCTACATGTACTCCACGGCACCCACCCCGCAGCCCGGCACCGGAGGGACGCCGCTGGTAAGACGGTTTCTCTCCAGTGCCCCCCACCTCCTAAAGGATGCCTGTCTTTTCTCCTCTTCTCATCAAACTGTCACTCTCCCCATCTCTCACCTCCTTACTGCCCATGGTCTTTGTTGTCATGTAGCTGTGTGTGGTGTGAGTCACCTCTCCCAGTCCGGAACCCCCTGTGCCCCTCCCCCAGCCTGCGCCCCCCCACCCCAAGCTGCGGGTGTATATCTGTCACCTCTCCTCAGTTCTCCCACTGGCGCCCCACAGAGTTCACCTGTCAGCACCTCTCTGTCATTCCCGGTAGAGCAGGTGGGGCTGGGTTTGAGAACTGGAGACCCAGGAGGCCGAGACCTGTCCACACCCGCTGCCCACCTCTGCCAGCCCCGCCGACTGCCACCCCCGGCTGGGACTGCTCAGCCTTTCTGGCTCCACCAGACTGACTGTCGTCACCCCTGAGGGGTTCTGGGAATCCCCTGGCCCGACTCCAGCTCGGCACATTGGTGCCTTTGCTCCAGGAGGCCCTGAACCAGTCTCGTGGTCATGCTCCCTTCCTGCCCCTGTGTAGGCTGGCTTCGGGTATGGGCTGCCCATCTCCCGCCTCTACGCCAAGTACTTCCAGGGAGACCTGCAGCTCTTCTCCATGGAGGGCTTTGGGACTGACGCTGTCATCTATCTCAAGGTGAGGGTCCTGGTGCGGGGCCCAGCTTGCCGGCTGCGCTGGCTGGTCCGCCTGCTGGGGACCTCCATCTCCACCCTTCCACTCCTTTCCTCAACCCAGACTGAGGACCAGAGCAGAGCTCCAGTCCCCCAGCCCGCACACATCCCCACCTCGGCAGGCAGGTTAAGGATGTCCATGGTCCGTGAAGAAGACCCCTGTTCTGGGGACCTTTGACTTCTTCTTCTTCTTCTTCTTTTTTTTTTTTTAAAGATTGTATTTATTTGACAGTGAGAAACACAGCCAGAGAGGGAACACAAGCAGGGGGAGTGAGAAAGGGAGAAGCAGGCTTCCCGCCGAGCAGGGAGCCCGATGTGGGGCTCAATCCCGGGTCTCCAGGATCATGACCTGAGCCAAAGGCAGTCGCTTAACCAACTGAGCCACCCAGGTGCCCCGACCTTTGACTTCTTATACGCAGAAGGAAGCAGGGGGTCCCATAGAGAACTTGTCATTCAGCCAGCCTGAGACCCAGAGCTGGTGACCTTGTTCGAGGTCATAGCCCACCTTACCTCTGCCTCCCTGGCCCTTGAGTGAGTAGTCTTCTTGAATGGGCAGGAGCAAGGCACAGAAGGGACAGGTCCTTCCATGGTTCTTTTTGGGCCGGGGTTCGTTGTCTCGGCCAGTATCTGGCACCTAGCTGGGCTGACTCAGACACGTGGCGGGACATGGGGGCCATGGTCTGGCACCCCCACAACCCATCCTGGGGAAAGGGTGATTGACCGAGAAGTGGGTGAGGCGCTGGGAAGCGGGACAGGCTGACCCCGGTGCTCTCCAGGCCCTGTCCACGGACTCGGTGGAACGCCTGCCCGTCTACAACAAGTCTGCCTGGCGCCACTACCAGACCATCCAGGAGGCCGGCGACTGGTGTGTGCCCAGCACAGAGCCGAAGAACACGTCCACGTACCGTGTCAGCTAAGGGCCGCCCCACTCCCCCGCACCTGAGAGGATGGACTGCTCTCTGTGGGACTGGCCACCGTGGTGACCCTCCCCATCCCCCCAGGTCATGGGAGGGCTCTCCCTGATGACCAGCTTCTGTCCCTCTGGAAATCACTGCGGTGACCAGTCTGTGGTCTAAGTGCCAATCTCTGTCTCCACCGAGACCCCTCGGTGGTCTCCCTGGTGTTTGTCTCTGCAGATGGTACCTAAGGATGGGGGGACGTCTCCATCATGCTGGGGGTACTCCCCAGAGCTATGTTTCCATGGAAGTCCTCCCTCTGAGACCAGAGCTGCCACTTTTCTGCCAGGAGTCTGGGTCCCCCTCACTGCCCTCCATAGCCCTGGCCTTCCAGGTGGACACCCTGCTTGCCTTATCCCCCGCCCCAGCCCTCCAGGCACCACGGCCCTGGCCCAGGGTCAGCGCTAGCAAGGGGCTAGTGTCCCTGGGTAGAGAAAGGGATTTGCACCCTCAGCCCCCTGACTGGGGACCTGGTCCTGCAGCCTCTCCTTCCACTCTGAGCTTGAAGGTCAAGGTTAGCAGGGGACAGTTCTCACCCAGGGCTCACCCTTAAAGTGGAGGAGCCTGGGAGGACCCAGAGATCAACTGCCCAGCCAAGCTGCTCAGAGCCCCTTAGCTGCCTCCCAAGCCCTTCCCTGGCATGTCGTCAGATGCACACAGCCACCTGCTTGCCCCACACCTACGCCCACACGGTCCCACCTGAGCCGCAGACCCCCACCGTGCCTGGACACACATGCTTGCGGTGGCTTTCTCCCTAGAACGCTCTATGTACATAGCTAGTTTTATAGCCCCAAAAGCCCCCACCCTTCCCCTTAGCACACAGGGGTTAAAATTGTGCGCTCCTCCCAACGGCTGTGATGATGACTGACATCCACAGTAAAGAGGAGACTGAATGAGACCGTGGCCTGGCTGCTTTCCTGGGGTGGGAGGGGGAGGGGAGAGATCCACAGGCACAAATGCATGCAGACCAGACTGCAGTCCCTGTGACTACCATATGACGCCCTCGGGATAGCCAGCCCAGGGCATGACTCCGTGTGTTCCATGAGCATGCGGACCCCTGCCAGGGCAGCCCCAGGGACAGACTGTCACCACTCTACACTCAGGGCCCAGTGCCGCCTCCTGCCTCAGCCCAGCCTCCCAACGGGGACAGACAGAGGTCACTGGCACATCGTAAGTGTTTATTGAAATAAATTGAGTACCACCCCCCTTCACATGCAGGTGGGCGCCCGTATAGCTCCTGATTGTTTCAAAGGCCTGGGTGCCTTTCATCCTCCCCACCAGCCCCTCCAACAGGCCCCGTTGGTTTCCTCTGCAGCTCTTCTCCCATACAGACAGTGGAGAGGAGTAAAGGGCTGAGTCCCAGGGACCGGACCGTGGCCAGAGCAGGGGTGGTCTTGAAGTTACAGCCCTGGAGCAGGAATGAGGGGAATCGGCATGCATTGGGTCCTGTCCGCCACTCCAGACAGGTGGAGGTGGAGGGGGACTTCTGACCCGAGGGTCCCCAGCCCCACTGATCACTGGCCAATCCTCCTGGAGCTGCTGGCCAGTGCTGCACCTGAATGTTCCCTCCTTATAAGGACAGATGTCAGGTGTCATCCCTGGGCTGCTGGGATAGATCCCCCACCCAGAGGCCTGGCCCCACCCTAGCTCAGAGAACCAGAGCCTGCATGGTCTGCGGGTTCTGGAACCCACTGAGACCTTGACAGGGACCAGAGCAGATGGGGGAAGGCTGATGAACCCTTCTAGTAGATTCCAGGGAAACTCCTAGATTTGGCCTCTCTTCCTGGCTGGGGTGAGGGTTCACCCATTCATTGCCATCTAGGCATTGTTTAGGGGTGTCCTCTGTCACCCCCTGCCAGCTCCCAAGTTTGCTCTGTCCCCAGTGAGGGCTTAGCTGTTCTTTGAGGGAGCAACAGAAGTGGGCCCTGTGGTAGAGAGTAGGGCAAAGACCAGGCCTTGAGTGGGCCCCTGGAGGGGCAGACCTGCACAAATGTCATCTCACCATTGGGACCCACGGGGCAGGGAAGGAGAAGGACGTTTCCAACTTCCCTTCCTGCTCCCAAAGTCCTGGCAAAGGCCACGTGGGCTAACCATGCTGCTCTCTCTGCTCTACCCTGAGTGCAGGCTGCTGCAGTGCCTCCCTGCCTCCCTGGGGAGCAGAAGAGTGCCCTCCCAGCACACAGCCACCTTGGAGAGCTGGAGAGGAGCGACTCTGTCCGCTAGCTCCTGCTGAGAGGCTTCTTGCCCCCCTAAACCCTGGGACCTGCAGCCCCATCTCGGAGCCTCTAGAAGGCAGACAGGCAGGCCAGCAGGCGTCCCAGCCTGAGGCCGGCCAGCACTGCCGTGGCCCGAGGGCAGAGGGTCAGACTGACTCAGGTGCCTCAGGGTTCCCAGACTTGTTTCAGCCCTGGCTTCTCTGCCCTCTGCCCATAACCTGCCAGCCCCTCTTGGAACTCTATGCCAAACAAGGCCTTAAAACTGGATTTATTACTGGGCCCTCTTCTGGGGTCTCCCTTCTGGGGGATCTGGGTCCAGACAGTGACAGGGTGAGTGAGGGCACGTACCCCCTGAGAGTGTGGGGCCAGACCAGCCCAAGCTTGGCGCCCAGGCCCCGCCTCCCCGCTGAGGCCTGTGCCCACCGAGCCCGGCGGCCACCAGCGCCTGGGTGCCAGTGCCTGCCCCCGCCCTCCGCTAGCTCTTCTTGGCCTCCTGTTCCCGGCGCCGGAGCTTCTCACGCTGCCGTGCAGCCTTCTCCCGGGCCTTGCGCTCCTTCTCAGCGGCGGCCGCCAGCTCCTTTACCTTCCGCTTCACTAGCGTCCGGTCATGTGAGTTGCTGAGCCCCAGGCTCTGGGGAGGAATTCAAGGGTGAGGGAAAGAGTCCTAGAATCACTCGGGCCCTGGCCAACCCTGGCCCCAGGCTCTCGGTGGCCCAGGTAGGTGTACTCTGCCTGGAATTTGGCGAGTCCTCCCAGAAATGTGGCCTCCACCTCCCAGACTGGCCCGTGGATCAGAACACTCAGGGCAAGAATTCTGATGGAGGGTACCAGACCTTTTGCCCCGTGCCCCCACCCCTGGCAATCCTTGGCTCCCATTCCTCCACTTGGGAGTTCAGCCTTGGCACGGTCCCGCCCAGCCCCCGGAGGCCCACAGATAGGGAGTGACTTGCCCAAGGTCACACTGCTAGTCAGTACCTGAGATCCCTCCCCACTCCAGAGACTTGGGGGCCTCGTCTCACCACCTCTTGCCTAGCAATGTAGTGAAGGGTGCAAAACAGGCCAGAAACCTCCCAGCGCAGAAATCCAAGACCCCCTCTCCCCCCTCCCACCTCCCCTGACTACTGGCAGCCTCCAAGACTGAGAATCAGGCAAGGTGATCAGGGAGAGGCCCAGTTTCTTATGACAGCAAGAGACTCAGAATCAAGAAGCAGGTGATATGACAGTCCTAGAGGTCAATGTTAACCTGCAGTCTTAGGCTGGGGCTTGAGTTTCAGGTCAGACAAGGGACCCATGCTAGAATACAAAGATCAGGCCAAAGACCTTGTCCAGGTCAGAGGTCACGGCACTGGCCTTAGAGGCAATGAAGGATCAGGGTTGAGGGGTGGGGATCCCAATCCTGGAAGGTTGCCTCGGGCCTGAGTGGGGTCACGGCTCTCCTCCCCGAACCCACCTTCAGTTTGCTTCCATCCAGCTGCAGGAGCTGGGGCCCGTCTACCTGCCGTGCGGCGAACTCGGCAGCATACTGCTCCAGGTTGAGGCTGTGTAGCCATTGGCCCACCTGCTGGCTGGTCCAGTGGTGGACCGTGGGGAGAGGTTCATCCAGGAACTGGGGCAGAGACCAAGGACAGTGAGGGGGAAGAAATGGCCCGTGGCCTGTGCCCTCAACACTCAAGAGTCCAGGGCTTGCTTACCTCATCTGAAGACTGGGACAGTGTGTGGTAGGGGTAGGAGCACTTGGTCTCCTGCCGGGGACCACTTGGGATCTTGGGGCTGCTGCTAGGGGGTGTGGAGTCATCACTCAGGGTGGATTCCTAGAGGGGAAGGGTATAGCTGCTGAGGCGAGAGCTATCCCCAAACCCAAGGGAGTCCCCCCACCCCACTGCTCGCATTTGGAACGAACTGAAGTTGGGGACCAGGCACCAGGAGTTGCTCAGTGCCTCCTAGTCTAGGAGCTGGGCTGGGCAGAACCAGGAGCTGGGCACACACATAGGACATGGTGACTCATGGGAGGCATCAGGACCTAAAGGCTTCTAGGAGGTCATAGGGCTAGAAGGGAGGCAGAATAGTTAGCAGGAATGGCGTAAGTCTCAGACTAGGTATCCCTTCCTGCAAGCAGCTGATCGGGATTCCTCCAGCCTAGGTCAGGGGTCCTCCCTTTGTGCTTCTCCATCATATGACAGTCCTAGAGGTCAATGTTAACCTTCTAAGTGCCTAGGTAGAGATCAGAAGCTCTTTGAGGCCCTGGGCTGTCTGTTCACCAAGCTATTCCAGGGACCAGCATGAGGGAAGGCAGAGATGAAGTGAGTCTGTGCAGGTAGAGAGACAATCAGGAAGTCCCAAGTTAGATGGAACACTTTGGCTCCCAAATTCCCAGCTTTCTGATCTCCTCTGCCCCAGCAAAAGTGACAACTGCAGAACAGGCATGGAGCCTGGCAATGAGCCTGCATGGCAACTCCCTTCTCTCTGGGCCTTCATTCATTCATCAATACAACTGGGGTAAGTGTGCCTGCGCTTTGTGAAAGGAAGGCCAAAGCAGCACTGGGAACCTTGCCTGGTGTAGAGTGCAGCGTGAGCAGAAGCAGACACTAGTGGCCGCTTCTGTCCCCCGCTTCCTGAGCACTAGCTAGTCTGGGTCCCCTTCATCGCGATTTCCCCCAAGCCCCACCCCACCACACAGGTAGCCTGCGATGGTCAGGACATGAACAGGCAGAAGAGTGCATAGAGGCAGCCTCCGGCTGGGTTGTGAACAACAGGCACCTAGTGCTCAGTGTGCTGAATGACGTGAACGACTCAGTGGAGGAACTCATTTGAACAAGTGAATGAATGAACTCAGAGAATGCATGAACTAATGAATCACTGAATGGCTCCATCGATAGACAAAAGAACCCCAGGAATGCCTGGATCCCAGCCTGGGCCAGGGGAAAGGACCACCCCCCCTCATGTCATCTGAGTCTGGGGCCAGGATGGGGGCAGGGAGGCCACGGACTCACCTGAGAAGCTGACTTCTTCGGGCTGAAGCCCTCGTGTTTAGGGGAGCAGGCGGGCGAGGTGGCGCTGCCAGAGGATGCTGAGCCCTTGCTGCTGTCTGTGAACCAGGAAAAGGGCAGGAACGGGGAGCCCCCTGACCTGCCGGACCCCTCCACTGACTCCCTGTGGAGAGAGCACCCAGCATGGGCATGGGCACCACGGGCTGGGCCGGGCCCCGGAACTCCGGGCAGAAGCTTACCTGCTGCCCATGGACAAGCGGTTACTGCCCTTGTCCTTCCGGCTCTTGCTAGTGGATGCTCGGCGTAAGGTGACCCTGTGAGGGAGAGCAGGGAGCAGTGGGGCAGTGCTGCCCGCTGTGCTACCCTACACCGCAAAGCTCTAAGTCTTTGCTTCTGGTCCCTTCTCCACTCACCCCAGGTCCAGGAACTTTCGGCGGGTCTTCTTATCCAGGCCAATGGTGGGGCTGGCGGGCTCAGGTGGGCTGGCATCCCGGCTGTCATCTTTTGGGGAAGAGAGGAAAGAAAATAGCCTGTGGGATGGCTTGCCTGCCTCCTTCAGCTGCCTCTTCTGACTGAGAAGCAGGCAAGTTGGCTCAGGTGCCCTTCACTAGCTGTGTGACTTTGGACAAATCGCTCTACTTCTCTGAGCTTCATCTCAAATATGGGGATAACACCGGACCCACGGGAACAAACCTGCCTATTTCGTGGAATATTTGTGAAAGCCTTATGCAAACTATGAAAAGGTAGGGACCGCTACTATTCACTGTTCGTTTTATCCTGACTGACCCCTAACCAGCCTTCCAATCTTGGCTCACGTGTCACTTCCTTAGAGAAGCCTTGCAGGAGGCTCCCCACTAGGTCCTTTCACCCTGCTATGTGCTCCTGCCTCCCCTGCCACAACAGTGCACTTATTATGATATGTTTCATTAAGGGATGATTTGATCACTTCTCCCTTAAACTATAAGGAATTATTAGATTGTTTCTCCCCAAAACTGCAAGCCTCGTGAGAGCAGAGTGCCTGTTTCCTTGTGTCCCAGTGCCCAACAGTGTCTAACACATAGCAGGTGCTCAGTAAGTGATGAAGGGAGCCGCAGTGTGTTGTCCCCCCACCCCCACCCCGCTCCTCGCCCCTAGTCGCCCTGCCCCACTTGGTCTAGCCTGCTTCGGGCTGGTGGACAGGCAGGTGCCGCTGCAGTCCCGGAGCTCGCCAGCAGGGGGCGCCGCACTGACTGCCGCTCACCTTCGCTGTGGGGCTCGGCGCGCGGGTGGCGGCGCACGAAACTGGGCGAGCTGTCCGAGGAGGGCGCCGAGCGCGGCGGCGAGCAGGAGGCCGCGGCCAGGCCCTCGTGCGAGGCGGCGTTGTGCAGGGGCCGGTAGCGTGTGAGCGGCGAGGGCGGGGGCTCGTCTTCGTCCAGGCTGCGCCGCAACCCCGGAGGCTCCAGACAGAAAGAGCCCCCGGCCGGGGACCCCGGGCCCGAGTGCAGAGGCGAGCGCAGCCGGTGCAGGGGGCTCCCGCAGCCGTCGGTCACCTGGGGAAGGGCGCGGCCGCTCACTGCCAACCCTCCTCCCGCTTCCCTGAGGGGCTGGGAGCAAACTGCAAGGGAGCCCACCGAGGGAGGAGCCCGGACTTGAGTTCTCTGAGTTCTCGGGGGGTCCTGGAAGGGAGGTCTGTCCTCCTGGCCCCGGGCCGTGGGGGTGGCTGGGCAGTGAGAGGTGGGAGCTGGGGAGCCTTCAGTCATGTAAGCTGGGGTTGAATTTCACTTCCCTAACTGTGTGAATTTGCTACTGAACCTCTCAGAGCCTGGTTTCCCCATCTGTAAGTTGGGAATAATACCTTACTTAAAAGTTTCCCGGGAGCCAGTGAATGCAGATAATCCTTGTTGGCCTTACTATGTCAGAAGTCTGGGAGTGTGGTTTCCCTGGAAAAGGGTTTGGAGGGATTGTCTGGGGGAGATAGGGGAGGGGAAGGGTATGGGTGACTGGGACGGTCCTCCCAACCTTGCCTCCTGGTCCATCAGAGCCTTCACCATCCTCTGCAGAGCTGGCGCTGTCCCGAAGCCTGGAGCGGGAGGGCCGGTGTCTCCGGCCCTTGGCCAATAGTTGGGCTCGGGCCTTGTGTAAACTGCTGTCCAGTCTGACGGTCTCTGGCACGGCCAAGTCCAGGTCTGTGAACCAGGTGAAGGGGGCAGAGACCAGACACGTGAGGACAGCAAGCCCAGAGGCCCCCCTCAGGCCTCTGGCCCTCACACCCTGGCCATGCAACGAACGAGTGCTGAGTGCTGGGGATACGAATGGGAGGGACTGAGTGGGGTCCTTCACAGTCTTGGAGAAAGCCAGACACAGCAAGGAAACACAGCAGTGTGGTGGGACCTCTCATAGGCACCCAGGAGGACAGGGTGGTCCTGTTTAGATGGGTCGGGGGAGGAAGCACCAAAGCTGATCTAAGGTCTGGGTGAGGGTTTCCAAGGAGGTTGGTGAGCAGGTATAGGGTTTATGCAATGCTGGGAAGTAAGCAGGGAAGCATGCGGGTTCATGGGCTCTGGAGGCTAGGTTTGTGGAGAGGAGTACTGGGGATGAAATTGGATCAATAATGGTAATAACAGCTACCATTAAAGAAGTGCCTACTTTGTGCCAGAATGTTTATACAGCACCTTATCTACTCAAAACAAACCAGGGAGCTAGGGACCGCTGGTGTGCACAATTTACAGCTGAGCCAACTAAGGCTCAGAGAGGCTCAGTCTCTTGTCTGCACCCACCAGCTAGCAGGAGTCCGGGCTCTGAGTCTGACAGGCTGCGCTGGGACCCTGGCTTGCTGTGCCATACCCAGATCTGCACTGGGACCCAGCCCTGCAGAATGAGGACACAGCAGTGGCATCAAACCCAGTCCCCATGCGGCCTGCCTCTCCCATGCTGCGGCCAGTGGTGCCGGGATGGGTCTTGGATGAAGACGTGGAAGAAGAGTAGGCAAACTCAATGGGCTGTGCATAAACCCGACTGCTCCTAGTTTCTCTTCTTACTTGCTCCCCCCGGAGAATGAAACCTTTTCTCTGAAGTGTCCCCAAGCTCAGGGTCTCCAGGCAGAAGAGGTTCTTTACAAATCTCAGCATGGATTAAGACCTTCCTTCCCCATTCCCCTGCCCCGTGATCTCAGGGTTCCACCATTCCATCACTCATGCTGACCTTGCCTTGCCTGCTCCTCTTTCTCTTCTCTGCAGACACCCCCTAAGCCACCCCAGTTGCTGCCCTGGTTTCACTATCACCTACTGGTTCAGCTCTGAGTCCCCCCTGAATTCCAGGCTTGGGCACCTCAGCACCCACCAGGGAACTTGCCGTGTCAAAGGCACCCAGGCCCTCAAATAATCCATCGGAATGAACCCATCACCTTGCTTCAGACTTGTTTCCCTTCGCTCCTCCCAATGCAGACAGCCCCGAGCAGCCCCTTGGCACTTAGACCTGGCCCCAGCCAGGAGCTTGCGAGGCTGGCTGCCTCCTGGCCCCCACCCCTGGGGTGTGCCACCCGGCAGTGTCCACCTGCGACTGGCAGCTCCATCTTCCCAGCGGCTCAGGCCAAGTGCTGGAGTTGCCCTTGACTCTCTTTCCCTCCCACTCTTCAAACTCATCTAGCCACAATTCCTGTTAGCTCTGCTTTCAAAATATATCTAGACATACTGAAATATTTATGGTGAAATGGCATGATGTTTTGGATTAGGTTCAAAATAATCCAGGGCAATAGGAGTGGGTAGAGGTGGAAGGCTGGCCATGACCCGATGATCGCTGAGTGACAGTCCCAGAACGCACAATGGAATGCTTGTCTCTGTACTTCTCACTTCGCGCAGTAGAATCGCTTTTTCTCTGTGTCTGTGTGTGCACACACACACATGCATGTGTACACACCGAGAGGAAGAGGAGAGATGGCAGGGGAAGAGGGAGAAGAGGAGAGGAATGGAGGGGAGGGGAGGGGAAAGGAGGGGAAGAAAGAGGAGGGGGGACACACAGCCTCCCTGGTCTAGGTCACTATCACCTCCTGCCTCAATTATTACAAAAGCCTCCCAGCTGGTCTTCCCTTTTCCTCCCTTTCCCACTTGTAGTCTATTTTCAACACCACAACAGCCAGAGTGATCCTGATAAAACATGTCAGCCCTTGTCACACTACTCAGCTCAGAAGCCTCTGGGGACCTCCATCTCACAGACTAAGTTCCAAGTTCTCCCAGGGGCCTTCCAGACACAGTCTGTGCTCCCCTTACCTGTCTGAGCTTCCATTTCTCTCCCTCTTGCTCCCTCCACTTTGGCCATCCTAGCCTCCTGGCTCTTTCTCACACAAGCCTCACTGTACCTCAGGGCCTTTGCACTTCCTCTTCCATTTTCCTGCAAGGCTCTTCCCACAGATTTCTGCAGGGTTCTGTCCTTTGCTTCCTTCAGGCCTTTGCCTAAATGCTTTCTATCACTGAGGACTTTACTGACCACTCAATGCACAACTCCCCCCAGAACCCCAACCTGGTTTTTCCCTATGTCATGTGGCCTTCTCTGGCATCCTTTATATTTTACTTACTTAGTTTATTGTCTCTCCACTCATTAGAATGTCAGCTCTGTGAGGGCAGACGTTCCTCTACTTTGTTCACCACTCCAGCACAGACTTGGTGTCTGACACACAGTAGGTGCTTAGTAAAGATGATTTTAATGGGGGGAAAAATCCACACAGTTCTGTTGATTTGCCTTCCTCACAGCCCTGGAACCTGGCCTCTCCTCTCCCTCTGGAAAGATCCGGCCCCTCCCCCAAGCCCTGGCCGCTAAGGTGGCCTCCAGCCTCCAACCATCCTGTGCTCCCTGCCTTGAGCCTCTGTCTGCCTCCCTCCCCACTTCCCACAAGCTAGAAGATAAGCACGTTTCTGATGGTTCCTATAACCGCTTGCTTTTGAAACCCAGGACAGGGCTGAGGTGGGGTGTGGGTGGGGAGAGGGGAGTGGGTCCCAAAGCCAATAACCTAAAGTCCATACCCCTCAGCGCTTTGGTCAGGCCCCGGGGTGGCAGGGAGGGGGTTCCAGCTCACCCTGTGTCCCCCCCATTTCCTCCTCTGCGCAGCACGCTCTCACCTGGACCTCCGCTCCGGCCAGCGGCTGGCAGGGGCTGAATCCAGGTCTGCCATTTGCCGCCTGGGTGACTCTGGACAAGTTCCTTGCATTTAGGGATTGGCTTCCTCATCAGTAAAATGGGGTCATAAGAGGATTATCTTCCTTCCAGGGTTGTGTGAGTGTCAAATAAGATAACCCAGGTAAAGTGCTTCGCCAGAATGCCCGTGGCTTCGTGCCCAGCAAGCGCTAGCTGAGAGCCGCATTAACCTCCTGACCCCACTGGGATCCCTATCTCCACCTTCCTTTCCTGCCTCTGACCCCGCGGCTCAATGGCTCAATTGCTCACCCCTTCCTTGTCTGTCCCCTCAAATCCCTCCTTCCCCCAGCCCCACCAGTCGGCTGCACCTCTGCAGGCCTGGCACAAAGATCTGGTCAGAAGCAACTGTCCCATTTGCCAATCTGACACTGCAGAGGGGAGAGCCCTTTGCTGTCCACTGGGGACCGAGAAAGCCTGGTGCCGGGTCTGGTGGACGGCAGGGGCTCAGTCGGTCCCAGCTAGTGGCCAGGCGGAGATGGCCTCAAGGCACAGGGAGGCACCGATGCCCTACTCCCCTCTGGGGGGGGTCCTCCCCAGGACATGCTCCCCATCCTATGTCCTGTGTGTGCCCCAGGGTTGGTCCCCTACTTGACCTAGCCCTGGAACTCAGGCCCCAGGAGAGCAGTGACTGTCTCTGGGGCCTAGAACAGAGCCCAGCACACGGGAGGGGCTCCGGGGTATCTGTGGAGCAGAAGAAAGAGACAGACAGGGGCTGGGCTGGGATCTCTATTTTAGATGAGGCAGCCAGGCTGAGGTCTGGGTGATGGAAGGAGCCAAGGTTTAGGAAGAACAAGAAGGGGCTCCCTGAGGAGAAGGGATAGTGTGGGCCAGTGGAGCCTGCAAGGAGAGGGGACTGCTCTGCTGCAGGTGTCTAGGGGCAGTGGTGGGGCTTGGTGAGGGGAGAGGTTCGGTCAAAGGACCGCTATTTGGGACCTCAGCCTTGACACAACTCCTTTAGCTCCTTCACCGCACCTGCTTTGTTTCTGTTTCCGGGCCCTGGGGCTGAGCTGAGGGAGGGAGCCCTCTGTCCCCTGGTCCCCAGTGACCCAGCATCTCCAAGCTCTGACTGCAGACAGCACAGAATAATAATGACTAATACATATCGAGTTCTCAAGGTGCCTAGCACCGGTTCATCACAATTACCAGCTCATCTAAACTCCCCACAATCCTAGGAGGAAGAGACTCCAGGAATCCCCAGGGCAGCCTTCACCTGCCCCAGGGCATCTGGCCTCTGAAGGGAGGGGCCAGAGTTCTAGGCAGGCGGACTCCAGAGGCTCAGCTCTAACCACCAAGCCCAAGCCGGCTACACCTCCTCTGGGGCAGAGATGGGAGCAGCTCCGGAGTCCAACCCTTCATTTTACAGGTGGGGAAACTGAGCCTGGAAAAGGTTTGTCCAGAGGTGTAGAGGGAGTTAAGGATGGCATCCGGGCCTCCTGGCTCCCAGAAGAGCGTTCTTGCTGCTCTGGGTGGCAGGGCAGGGAGCTGCGCCCCCTCCCCACCCCGGGGGCCAGGAAGAAGGGCTCTTCTCCTAACTGCGCCACACCAGGACCGAGGGGCATCTTACCTTACCTTGGAGAGTCTCAGGAGCAAAGGACCTCTTAGGGGGCTGAGGTGTTTTTGAGGCCAGGTGGGGCCTGCCTCACTCTGGTCCCTGCTCTACCCAATTCCCTGGCCTCCCTCCATCTCTGGGGGGGGGGGGGCTGGGTCTCAGTCTTTCTCTCCCCAGCCCTGGGCAGTGGGGAGTCATGAATATTTAATTGCCTTTCATGTCTGGAAGCAGGCAAGGCAGAAAGCAACCTCAGCAGGTCTGGGAGAAGGAAAACTGGAAGAGTTGGGGTTGGGAGTGGAAATGGAGGCCCAGAAGCCTAGGAACGGGGGAGCTCACCACCGCCGCCCCTGGGTGCGGACGGTAAGACCAAAGAGTCTGAGACCCAGAGGTAGCTGGAGCCTGGAGGAGTCCCCAGGCAACCCCTCCATTCCATGGGCCCTAGAGAGGCCCAGAAAACAGTGTTCCCAGGAGCAGGGAGGCAGTGGTTCCTGGCATTGCCAGGGCTTACGGCTGCACAGGGAGAAGTGCGGGGAGGGGGGGGCCTAAGGAGGGGGAGGAGGAGAAGGGAGAGAAGGGAGAGAGAGAAGCCTGGAGCCCCTTGAGGCTGTGCACACAGACATGAGTCCAAGGGCTGCGCACATGCTTCAAGCTTTGGGCAACGCTTCTGTCTCGGCCTCTCCCTCCATGTTCCTCACAATCGTCCAGATTCCTTGCTCCCTGACTCTGCCACCAAGCCCAGCTGGGAACCAGCCTTTCATGCTAGGAACTCTGCTCTGTCCGGTGGGCTTTGCTCCCACGGCCCAACAGAAGGACGGCAGGGGTGCCTGACTAGCAATGTGTGCGTCCGCCCCCATGTGTACACGGGGGGCTGGCCTGGGCGCACCAAGGCTGTGCATTCTGCGCGTTTTGGTACCTGTAGGCCCAGGGCCATTCCCATGCGATGTGGCTGTAAAGGCTGGGACACAGGTTTATATCCACCCAGTCCGGGCTTCTAGTCCCAGCTCTGCCACTAAGCTGCCACGGCACTCTGCTCTCAGCTCCTTGTCTCTACAGTGGGCACACCTCGTGGCCTTATTATGGGGCGTAAGCGACATTGTGAGATGGGGGTGTTAGCCTGATGCCTGGCATGAGACAGCACTTCATAAATGGAGACCCTTATCATTGCAGTTATCGTTGGCATAGAGTGTCATGACTGAGACGCAGGCGGCCAGGCCACAATACACACACACACATAAAGACACAGAGACACATACTGAAGTCCCAGAGGGAATCCCCCCTCAGGGCCAGCGGCCTTGGCTAGAGTTAGAGCAAATAGAACTTACCAAAAACCTCATCCGCAGGTTCTCGTAGCTTTGAAGAAGCCATGACTCAAGAGAGCTGAGTGGGGGGAGAGAGAGAGACTACGGATAAGAGGTTTAGGCTGGTGGAGGGAGACAAAGGAGCTGTCACTGGCTGTCTGCTCCTGGCCCTGGGGCCCCTCACCTTCCCTTAGAACTCTTCCTCCAGCCCCTTGGAAAAGAAGTCCTCTGAACCACACCGTGGAGGGTGGGAGTTGGGGCAGAAGGCAGAAGTAGAAGAATAGGGGCAGAAGCAAATCCGGGGGGTAGGCACAGGCCGAGTCCCATGGTTTGGGTCCAGGCTGATTTGCTGTGTGCATTCGCATGACTCACTGAACTCCCTGCCCCCCAATGTCTTGGGCCTTTCCATCATCAGCATTCCCTGAAAACGCTTGATCATCATAAACTGTCCAACAGCAAACCTGGGAAAAATCTTGGGAGATTATTAAATCCATTCCCCTCATTTTTCACACAAAGAAACAGAGGGAAGAATGACTGGCTTAAGGTCACATAACAAGCCAATGGCAAAATCAGGAGCCGAAGCCAGGTCCTTCCATCCATCCACCCATCTATCTACCCACCTACTTAGCCATCCATCTACCTGCCCATCCATCCATCCATCCCTCCATCCGTCCATCTATTCATCTGCCCATCCATCCATCCATCCCTTCATCCACCCTCCCATCTCTGTATCTGTCAGCTCATACTACCCACCCATCCATCTTGCCATCCATCACCCAGCTCTGCCTGCCCCCTACCCCCCATCGCTGGTGTGCTCACCACCTGCCCTCCTGAACACGAGCTGTTCGGGAAGCCGGCACCATCAGCAGGGGCCCTGGTCTTGACAAACTCGCAGTCCTCCCAGTTCCAGACAGATCCACAGCTGCAGACGGGTACGAGGCGTCCTCCCAGCACCACAGTGGACAGCCAGATCTCTGGGATGCAAGTGTGTTCCCACAGGAAGTGTGATGGCTAAGCCTTTGGTTTGGTTTTGCTTTCTGGTGGGAAGCAAGAAGGGAGGCGGGTGGGGAAGCCGGATGGACGCAGCTGAAACAATTTGGGCAGGCTTCCTAGCAGAGGCAGGATGGCAACAGCCCTAAACCAAGGCCTGGGTGTGAGAAGGGAAGGGGAATACCAGACAAGGAGGGACAAGGGGAGGGGGGGGGAAGCTCAGCAGCAGAGGCACATTGCAAGGCTGGGACATGATCTCCAGTTACTGCTGACACTCAGGTGCCTGTGGGCAGGGCAGGGCATTGGGCAAGACATGCATCTGACAGGTGTGGGAAGGCTCGGCTTCATGCTTGCTGGGGTCTTTTCCAACATTCCTCTCCTGATATTACATACACATCATCTCACGGTGAGCAGTGCGGGCTTGAGATTCTTAGTACCCCCACCTTACAGATGGGAAAACTGGGGTACAGGAGATAAGAGGCAGAATTCAACCTCCACCTGTCTCTTGCCCTCCACTGTTATCCTGGGGCATAGTCTGCAGTTTTGGAGGGTGCCCCTGAGGAGAGGACCCTGCGGGGAGAAGGCAGAAAGGGAGGGCAAGAGGAGCTGTCCATACTGTCTAGGACTGCGAAAAGCTTCTAAACTATCTCCACCTCAGGCTCCTTGGATGATGCTTGGGGCTGAACGGAGGAAATGAGGTATGAGAAGGGGACAGGGGACATGGGCCCATCAAGAACTCTCTTGCCATTCTTGAACTCTGGGTGCTAGTAGAAAGAAATTCTAGAACTTCTCTTCCTGCCCAAAGGGTCATCTTGGAAGGGAGGCTGCCCCTAAGAATAAGCAAAATCCCCTCGTTCAGTCACAAAGCTTCATCTGACCAGGACCTGGCTGCCCCCTCCTCCAGATAGCTGTCCTAGACAGACCTCCCTTTTCCCATTTGCCCATACAACTTCTAAATTCATCCTTTCCCAAATACTGGGAAATAGGGGTTCTTCATACTTCACTGATTCCCTAAATGGGTCAGATCTCCCCTGCATCAGATGAGAGCTCCCTGAGGAGAAGGAAGGGTATTCCCCATTAGATTAGGGACCCTCTGAAGATAAGAACAGCCCCTCCCATCAGAATGGAGGCTACCTGAGGTCAGTAGTGGTGCCTTCTGTCTTAGATTGGCTGAGAATGGAGATCCCATGTGTTCTTTATTCAAAGTCCCAGTCCAGCCTGAAGACCCTCTTGTGGATTGAGTCTTTCAGGTATCCCTGGGGTAGGCTAGGTCTTCCAGCCTATACCTGCACCTAATCCACCCTGACTGAGCACAAATGGCTTTCTTTCCTTCCCTTCAACAGTCAGCTCCCTGGGGTGTGTATGGGGACCCATCCTACACTGTTCCATGGGGAACTCTGGGAAGCAGGCCATCCAAGGGGTCACCAGGCCTCTCTCACCAAAATTGGAGCTTTGGAAACCACCCCCTCTTCACCCTCTTACACACACACACACACACACACACACACACACTCATAGGCACACCTTTAACTAGGAACTACCACAAGATGAAATGAACCTGTGCCTCTGGTCACACTCTGGGCACCAGGCCTACCAGGCCACTCCTTCCTCCCAAAGCTTCCAATTCCCACCTATGACCTTTGACTCTTCTCTGGGAGTAAGGGAGGCTTCCAGAGAGCCAGGGAAGGAGAAACAGAAAAGGGTGCACGAGCCCCAAAGGGGAGTGGGAATTAGGAACGGGGACAGACAGGTTGGTGGAGACTAT
>PITA01013049.1:0-59181 GCA_004023965.1 Spilogale gracilis
AAGCGGAGGGGCCCTAAGCAGCTGGCCCCAAGACTGGGGAAGCGGCGGGTAGGAAAAAGTTGGGGGAATGCTGGTAGGGGGTATGTGTCTGTTTCTAATCAAGGGGGAGGGGCCGAGAGTCCAGCCCCGGGTGGGGGATGGGAGGAGGGTTGGATGTTGTTTCCCCAAAGTGGGGAGGTGGGTCAGAATTGGTGGGGAGTGGTTGGGGGGGCGAGGGGGAAGAATCTGGTGCCAACGAAGGGGGAGGGGCCGTTGATTTCGTCCCAAACGGGGGGCTGCGGGGAGCTGGAAATGTGCTGCTGGTCTGCAGCTGAATTGGTAAACCAGAAAGTGATGAAATGGAAATAAACCAGAACCGGCCCCGCTGCAAATCTCTGATTCCAGGTTTGAGGTTCGAGGTAGGGAGGCCTGGCGCCCAGATCTCACCCCACCCCCTGCCGTCTGAGTCTCCCTGCTCCCCTCTTCCTCTAAGGGCTCTTGCTTGGGCCAGCTCCCTCCATCCCGCGGGGAGGCTCCCTCACTGCCCTGGTGCCCTCCGGCATCCCCGAGGCTCTTTGTGGGGGCGGGCCTCGGTGCACCCCGCCCCCTCCGGCGTCCTCCCTCTCCTCCCCCTTCCCTTCGCCGGGGCGGGGAGGGGAAGGCATTTCCGCCAGTGGAAAATTGTCTGAGCTGCGTGGAGTCTGACCCGGAGAGCGCAGGACGCGTGGCGGGCAGGGAGGCGAGGCGAGGGGAAGGGAGGGAGAGCCGGCCCAGCCAGGCTGTATTGTGCTCTGGCAAAGGTGCGCACGTAGCCATCGTCTCCAGCGGTCTTGGGGTGCACCAAGGGTCGCATCTAGACTGGACTTCCAAAGTCTTTGTCCTGTCCTCCTCTCTGCCCGCTTCTGGCTTCTGATGAGTCTTCTTCAGCGCCAAGTTCCCTCTCCAAGTTTTGTGGCTCAGATTCAGCGTTTCCCAGAATATTACGGGGTGGGGGGGCGCTGCAGAGGAAGACCTGGGCCCTGGACAGCAAAAGAGGGGACACTTAAGAGGGACCTCAGAGGTGGGTGTCACATCCCCAAAGACCTGGAGCGAGGAATGCAGAGAGGAGCAGCAGGCCAGGTCCCTGCCCTGGTGTGGTCCGTGTCATCCGGGACCACCCAGACTGGGTTGGGGGGTTGCTAGGCATCCCCTACCAGAGCAGTTCCATCTGTATCCGATGCTTAGGTGGGCAGGGGGCATGCCACATTTGATTACTGTGGTCTGCAGCTTTAAAAGTTTGCAAAGGTCTCTTCAAGCCTCTTCCCACTCTTCACTGAGGAACCGGCTTCCTCCCCTCCTCTCAGCCCAGGGGGGAGCAGGGTTGGGACCTTGCCCCTTTCTTCTGTGATGGCCTTAGGATTCCAGCAGAAGGGAAGGACCAATCAGGCAGCTGGAAGATGTAATTCAAACTCTGAGAAGGTCCACCAAACCTTATACTGTCCCTGCCCACGGTGTGGGGCTGGCTGGTGCCCGCATCTCCTGGAGGTAACTGATAGCCAGCTCCTGGTGCTGAAAGGCAGCATCCTCTCTTCCCCCTTACCCTGAATGAAATGGAAATAACAACATCTTCCCAGTGCTGCTGGTAATGGCCGTGAGCCTGCCTCCCAAATCCTGTTAGTTGCACAGGGTCCCCTAGGGGTCTTCATTTGCCATGGAGGAGTGCTGGGGGCCCAGGAGGAGGATTACAATCCTCTTCCCTCCAGGACAGAACTACATATCAGTAAGTAATCATAGACCCCCAAGTCCCCAAGGTGACACAGAGCGGGCTTTGGGTGTAACACGTTGGTTCTACCAATCGCCTGCTGAAATTGGAGCTGGGGAAGACAGTTCATTGCCCTGGGCCTCTTGTGCCCTCACCTGGCATAGGGGAACATCCAACCCCACCCCACCCCACCCCCCTCCAGCCGAGAGCACAGCAGGCACCCCGCATTCATAGGGTAGGGCACTGAAGCAGAAGGTGGATGGGATAGGCAGGCTGACAGGGAGGCCCACCCAGCCTTCTCCGTTATCAAGACCCAGCGTTTGACGTTTGCCCCATGTTGATGGGGACGCAGAGGAAAACTTACTAGGTTTCTTCTGGCCAAGGGGGACGCGAGAACCCTCCATGTTACAGAACAGGGCTCAAAAATCAGATTTAAAGCCCTGGAAGGACACTTGGTGAGCAGATGAGTTTGTGAATGCCCTCAGCAGGGAGCTCCCCTGTGGCTGTTCTGGAAAAAATGTCCACCTGGGTGCAGGCCCTGTGTCCAGGGTAAGGCAGGCAGCCGGCAGCCTGGTTCCCCGCGGGGCTTCCCCCGCCCCCCCAGCTTCTGAGCAAAACCTCTGATACAAGGAGGATTCTGTCCCCAGACCTGCTGCTGGAAGGAAGTGCCTCAGTGGGTCGGGGCGGATGGGGGTGGGGGCCCAGCTGGGCCTCCAGCTGCCCACCCTCCCCTTGGCACTTGCCTGGGAGGTAATGAGAAGCCTGCGCTGATGGGCAACTGGCGGGGAGCCAGCCTGGAAAGTGGGCTGGCCGGGAAGTATCCCCTCATAGCACATGCTGGCGAGATCCTTCTTCCCCTTTGGAGGCCCATAGGCCAGCCCTGCACCTCTCTACCCACCTCCACTCTCCCGTCAATCTGTCTGTGCCGACTGCGCGCGCGCACACACACACACACACACACACACACACGCAGTCAGGTGCAGACCAGACTGGGCTAGGGGGCTGCAGATGGACTTCGGAAGCTGTAAGAGGAGAGAGACAGGTTCAATACCATCATCTCTTCAGCGCCGGCTCATTTTCTCCTTGGCTTTGCCTTTGATTAATGGCTCCTGGGTCGCCCCCTCCCCCAGCCTGCATACCTGGGAATCAGATTTTACTCTCCGGTCCTGGCCTCAGGCCCTTGGCAGAAGGGAGCTGGGTCTCCCTCCAGCCAGGAAGCCGAACCTGGCAGGGTGTGGAGTGCCCCTGCCCCAGTGCCCCAGTACCCACCGGCCCTGTCCCTGGTCCTGCCCCAGGGTGGGGTGGGGGGGCTTCGAGCATCGCATCCCTGGCCCGCCCTAGGCCTTCCCAGGGGGCTCGGGCTTTTGAACACCCTGCGGTGGCTCTTCTCTTCCCTCCTCGTATTTTCTTTCTCTTTTCTCTTTGCTCCTCTGGGCCGGTCTTGCTCATTTCAAGGCTGTCAGCGGACCACCAGGGAGGCTGAGTTCCTCTCAGAGGAAAAAGTGTTTATGGTAAAATGGAGGCGCAGCCTGGCTGCCCCTCCCCCACCGTCCCCTCAACACACACACTCTCTAAGTTCCCTGTCCCCCAGGACAGCTCTTCCAGCAGCCAGCTTTGCCGCTCGTCCTTTGGAGCCTCTGTTCTCTGGAGTCTCATCTTGACTACCTGGAGGCAAATGGACACAGAGCAAAGGGGGTCGCGGGAGTTCTCAGGGATCTGTGCTGTTCAGCACCCGGCACACGACAGGAATGGGGTTCCATGACGCCCTGTCAGCATGTACCCAGCTCTGTGGGCTCCGATGCCACCACCCATGCGGTCTGTCTGCATGTCTGTCTCTCTCACAGACACAGCACGTCGGTGACCTTGAATCTGGTCTGCAGCCTTGGAGAGAGAGCTGCTGAGGGGGCCTGAAGCTGAAGAGGGTGGAAAACCCCTCCCCCTCCAGCTGGCCGCCTGGGCTGCAGCAAGTGCATTCCTGGCTCCTCGCCAGCCTCCGCCCAGCAACCTGCAATTGTGGTTTAATCTGCTTGCAGTTAATTTGGACATTGTTACTGAGGAACTGTAGCTGGGGGGCTCCCCAGGAGCCCTGGGAGTCCACGGAGTTTGGCTGGGTTCCCCTTGACCGCCGTGGCCCTGGCTTTGCTAAACCGTTTAATGAGCGCCATTGCAGGCCTCAGTGCAGCGGGCGGGGGAAGCCTGCCGCCGCCCCCCCCCCCCACGGCCGGTTCACGTGCCCCACACGGGTGCACAGCCAGGCACTTTGCTCAGAAAGCCCAGTTGCCTTGGAAACAGGAGGCAGTGTTTTTCTACTTACTAAATGGAAGCCCCCTCCTCCAGAGGCCTGGCTGCTCCCTGTGGGGGTGGCATTTCCCTGGGGGTCTCAGGAAGCAGGATTCTCCACGCTCCTGGGTGAGCCCAGACAGCCCAGAATCCCCAGGTTCTCTGTTGTGTGGTAGGGGGCCCAGTAAGCAATGGCTGCTTCCAGGCAGGGTTCCGGGCCCTCCCTCCCCCATGGGACTTGGTATCTGAAGTCCTTTTTGTCTCCAAGCAGGGACATCCACGGCTCCCCATCTGCCTTCTGGCAAGCGCTGGTCCTGCCTTCCCTTCCCGCCTACTGCTCAGCTATGAAGTCTCTGGGGTCTGGGCCCTGCAGGCGGCCAGGGTGTGGGCTGGGGAGGGGAGCAGGGCAGCTGAGCCTCACATACGCAGGAGGGGGTGGTCAGCAGTGATGGGATCGGGGCGTGTGTTAGCCCCCAGACGCGGGAGGGGTATGTCCACTGCGCATCTAGGAAAGGTGGGGAGTCCTCAGCCTTCCCAGTGACCCCACAGAGTAAGGATGCAGGGTGGTATCCAGGGCTAGAGGCCGTTTGCACCTCAGCCGCCTCGCAACCACCATGCACACCCCTCCCCAGGCCCTCAGAAACATCTTCCCCAGCCAGAAGCAGAATGGCCGCTTAAAACCACCTTAAAAGCAGAGGCCTTGTTCATGAACTTCGCTCCTTCAGCTCCCTCAGCTCCCTCGCTGGCGGCCCATTGACTTTGTTTCATTTTGTTCTTTTTAAAAGCAGCTCTCACGAGGTTGCCTCTCTGGTTTTCCTGAATGCAGGAGCCAAAGCTTGGCCAGTGTGTGGCCTTAACAGCTGCCGTGGGGGCCTTCCCCGCAAAGAAAGAGCTGGTATTTTTATCTAGCACTTCATCCCTGACAAAGGGCTTTCAGGTTCTTTGTCTCTTTTAATTCCTGCATCTTCACATTTCCAGAGAGAAGGTCTGGAATGCTCCCCTCACCGGGATCTTAGCCCCTGCTTGGGCCCCTCTCAACTTCTAGTCCCCGCTCACCCCACTGCACACGAATGTCCCTAAGGGCAGGCTCCGAGGCTGGTGCTGGCAGCCTGGCCCGTCTCCCAGGTCAGCCTTGGTTCTTTGGGACCCACTCAGGACTCTGGAGGAGCAGAAAGGCCACCACCTCATCTGCAGGAGCCCCTGGGGGGCTTGCTCCTCGAGGTCCCCCCTGTGGCAGCTCCTGTCCCCGTGGGACCAGGGTGCTGAGCCAGCCCCATGTATGCTTCCTCCTGCAGCAGGGCTGGGGTCGTGGGAGCCCCAGCACCTCGCTAGTGAGTTTGAGGCAATGGGTTTGGCCTCCCACCCTTGCCAGGTGAGCTCCCTGGAGGGCAGATGGAGGTGTTGGGGGGCCAGATGGGCTGGGGTGCATCTCTGTCCCGCGGTGCAGAGGCTAGGAGCTAGCTGGTCTGGTGATGGTTGTGCCCAGGGAGGGAGGGCCTGGGTGTGGGTGAGTGAGTGATCCCCAAGCAGGGAGGCATTTGTCCCCTGATGGCACCCCCAATGTTCCCCAAGGCCCGGGCCTCATACCCTGTATTCTCTAAGCCAGAGGGCCCCAGGGATTGGGACCTGAAGTCGCCCACAGACCCCATGCCCCACCCCTACCAGGCTAGGCCCCCTGTGTGTGCTGGGAGATAAGGGCCTATCTGTCTGAGGTCACTTGGACCTGAGCTGTGTCCCCAGCCCCTAGGGTAAAGGGAGAGAGGACCCATGGCACAGAGGGGGCTAAGCAGACAATTTGTGACATATGTGGAGGGAGAGCTTCTGGCCTCCAGGCTGGGGCTCTTCCCCTTCCCCTACACTGCCTCAGCTCCTGGGGCCTGGGGGTTCTTTGGGACTGGACGCTGCCCTCACCCTGACTGTACCCAGACCCCATGGAGGAGGATCGAATGGGGCCAGTAGAGGCAGAGGCAGGCCGGGGCTTCCACAACAGCTCGCAGGACGGGTGAGGGCTTGGCTGAGGGGGCGGGGAGGAGCGTGTGGAGGAGAGGGACAGGCAGACATGAGAGGTGGCCGAGATCACACAGCTGCCACAGGGCCAGAGTCATGACACTCAGGCCAGTGCTCCAGGTCAAGCAATGCTCCTAAGATCTACACACGCACCGAGCTCCACCAGCCCAGACGTGCGGGGCCCAGAGTGAAGTCTTTTTAACTTGCTCCTTCTTGGCAATCCCAAGGCCGCTGTCCTGAGCCCATCTGGCTCCCTAGAGCAGGTTTTTTCCAGGAGCCTCCTGCCCTGGCCTCCCTGGCCACAGTTCCCTCCTGGCAGAAATGTCCTGGCTTCCGGAAGCCTTCCAGACTTCACCCTTCAGGTTCCCCTTGGGACAGCCTGCTTGATGCTGCCAGCCAGTTGCCAGTGTGGGGCAGTGGCTGCCCTCCGCAGGCTGAGCTGTGCCCGCGGCGATCGCAGGCTGAGCGCTGCGCCCAGACCTCGTGGGCCTCCCAGAACCTCTCTGTCTCTGTGCCGCAGCCTTCTTGGTGGAGCCCAGAAGCTTCCTCCCACTGCCCCAGTTCCAGTACTCCCTGTGCACTGCTGCCTTTGGGTGCACCCGAAGCCTTCCCCGGCTCCCTGTGGCCAAGAGCAGCGGTCCCCAGCCTGCCCAGTGCACCCCAGTTCCTGCAGGTTCCTGGGTCTGGTGCAATCACTAAGGCCATGTCTGTGCTTCCCCCATTCTATGTTTGACTGTATACTGTGATCACAGCTGTGATAATGAAGAGGTCCAATGGCCTGGGCAATCCAGCTGGGCCTGCTTGATCCCAGGCGGTCATTCTCTGTGGCTTCATTGTGGGTCTCAGTTTCTCTCTACCTAGGAGGGGACTGGGGAGGCCCTGGCAAGGTGTTCCGTCCAGCCGATCCTCTGTGTGTCCCCAGCACTGCCCCCCTCCGCTACTGTCCTTCCCCACCCACCCCAGCTCGGCTCAGTCCCGGCCAGGGCAGTGAAGTCTCACTTTGGGAAAGGGGCGGGAGAATCCCGTGAGGTACAGGACCACCATCTGGCTGAGCGGGCCCTGCAATTCACAGGAGGAGCGGCCCCCCCCGCAGCGCTACAAGAAGGGGGGCTCTGTGGGCGGCGTGTGCTACCTGTCGATGGGCGTGGTCGTCTTGCTCATGGGCCTCGTGTTCGCCTCTGTCTACATCTACAGATACTTCTTCCTCGCACAGGTGAGGCCGGACGGGAGGGAGGCATGGGTCTCCAGGCAAGGTGGTATTCAGAGGGGGCTGCTGGGAGGTGGCGGGAGCAGCAGCATGGGCGGTTGAGTGCCAGGTGCTTGGGGCTTGTGAGGGGAGGGGTAGCAGGTGACCTGACCCCGGGTGGGAGTGGGTGCCCAGATAAGCCCAGAAGCCCTGCACCCTCCCTCCATGTGGCCCCTCCGGACCCACCCGCTCACCCTGCCCCTTGCCTGGCCCAGGAGGCAGGAGCAGAGCCCTGTCTTCTGACTCCCACGGGCCCTGGTGGACTGTCCTCACCTGTCTTCAGATGCAGCTGAGGCCCTAGAGGGAACTCTGACAGGAGCACAGTTACCAGTGGGGGAGCCGGGGGTGGAATCCGTAGCCTCCTCCCACACTGTCTCCCTGGAGTGTTTTCACCAGAAACTCCCATCCAGCAGAAACTGGAACTCTGGGATCCCTTCAGAGCCAGACCCTGTGCCCAAGGGTCATGCTTTAAGAACTTCTGTTCCTGGGACGTTTATTTGGGTCATAAAACGAGGAAGGTAGACAGCTGGTTAATGGCCAGATGGGCCAGCACCTCCTCCCTCAAGGAGGGGCCTCCACCCACGATACCACCCCGGTTACATCCTTACACAGGTTACATCCTTACACATCCCGTCAGGGCCTGCGGCTGGGCGGGGGAGCCATTCATGGTCACAGTGGCCTTGTGATCAGTCCAGACCTGGGGAGGGTCACGGGGCCACCAAGGTAGTTCAATTAAAGCTCAAAAGAATAACCATAAGCACAACACACAGGGAATTTCAGGGTGGCAAAGAGGCCGGGACTTGCCCCGTGACCTCTTCCCACCCTCAAGCAGTGGTTTTTAACGTTGTTAGTTTGTTTGTTTTCCGTGATGGAAATTACTGAAGAGTTTTTGTATTCCCTGTGACTCGGCCCTGGAAACCTCAGCTCCTGCACACCTGCTGACGTCCCTTTCGTTTGGCAAGCACCCCCCCTTCCCTGCCGTCCCCTCCGGGGCCAGCTCCCCCTATGTTCCTGGTTCTCGCTTCTGCCCACCGGCCCTTCCTGAGGCTCCTGGGGCTCCTCCCCCGACCCCACTTGCTGGGGAACGGGGGCACCTCAGAGCAGCCTCCGAGTCTGTGCCCTGGACAGTATGATTCGTGTGTGATGATTCATCCACCGGGGAGAGCTCACACGAACACAGAGAGGGCAGTTCTGCCGATGGCAGGCCAGCTGTCCGCACACAGATGTAGGGGGCGGGGGGGCCCTGGAGATTGCTCAGTCACATCCTACAGAGCCCCGCCCTTGATGAGGGGCCCTTCCGCTGGCTATTCACAGCGTGCCGGTGTTTGTCAGGACCTCTCAAGGGGCCCAGGGTCCAGAGAAGGTGGTGGGACTTGGGTGACACTGCCTCCCTCTCAGCGACTGTCCTGCCTCCAGGCACCCCACAGGGCCCCACGGTTCAATCCGGGGCTTCTGTGTTTGCCCCTGATTGCCGAGGAGGTTGCCCACCTAGGACCTGGCAGAGCCGGCTCACCCTCCCTCTCCCTGACTCCCCATGCTTCTCAGTGTCTCCGTCTGTGAAATGGGTCTCCTTGTCCCACCCTTCCTGCTTGCTGAGGCTGGGGGTTCGGGGCGCAGCGGGGTCAGCAGGGCAGGCAGGGTGGGTGGGGCGAGATCGCCACATGACCAGTCTGTCCGTGTCTCCCCTCAGCTGGCCCGAGACAACTTCTTTCACTGCGGGGTTCTCTACGAGGACTCCCTGTCCTCCCAAGTCCGCACGCGGATGGAGCTGGAGGAGGACGTGAAGATCTACCTCGAAGAGAACTATGAGCGCATCAATGTGCCGGTGCCCCAGTTTGGCGGCGGTGACCCCGCAGACATCATTCATGACTTCCAGCGGGTGAGGCCAGCCGGGGCTGGGGCAGGAGTGGTGGAAGGGTGTCCTGAGGACCCAGAGCCCCCCTTCTGCCAGGGCTCATGAGAAAGGAGAACAGGAGCGAAAGGAGAAGGCCAGTGTCCCTAGTACCTCCTTTGAGTATGTACTGTGTGATGGCAAGTATGTGTCGTAGACGCTGCGGGTTAGGTCGCTCCGGATTAAAGACCCTGCTTTTGTTAGAGAGGTGTGTTTATCACTGGACATGAACTAGCCATGGTGAATTTTCTCCTCAGCCACGTGGCCCCTGTAGATGCTGGCCGTCATGAGGGACACGCCCGGCCACTGTCCTTCTTATTTTGCGTTGTATTTTGCGGAGTATTTTGCGTTGACGGTTTCCGGAGCTGTAGCGCACCTACGGTCAAGGACATTAAATGTGCAGCTTAGGGGCTCCAGGGAATGTCCCACAGATCAAGATTAGGACTTTGGCCAGCACCCCAGAAGGTTCCCTTGTGCCCTTCCCCCCAGTTCAGACCCCCTCCCCAGACATAACCATCTTTTGCACTTTTTTTTAAAGATTTTATTTGAGTGAGAGCACTAGCAGAGGTGGGGGAAGGGGCAGAGGGAGAGGCAGACCTCCCGCAGAGCAGGGAGCCCACAGGGCTCAATCCCAGGACCCCGGGGATCGTGGCCTGAGCTGCAGGCTGACGCTTCACTGACTGAGCCCCCCTAGGGGCCCCTCACACTCCTGTCACCAGTGACAGTTTTGAGGCTGATGAAACACGGGCTCCCCAGCTATCTGTCCCCCATACTTGCTTCCCAGAGCTTCCTAGGGATTCTCCAGAATGATCCCTTCGCTCTGCATCCTGGACATTCTTGTCACTGAAGCCCACAGGGAGCCAGGGACAGAGCGTCTCCTGCCGAGAGCCCCGGCTGTCTGCAGGGGTGACAGGACCTCACGGGGGCGATGCAAGGCCCATGTGGACCATTACTGTCTTCCCCAGACCTCACCTCTGGGACCGCAGGAAAAGAGCCCTACTAACAGCCATGCACCGGGCCCTTGGTGTCCTTCATGCAGCGCGGGGGTGGGGGGGAGCTCCCACAGACGCGGGCGCATGGGGAGCAGGAATCTGGGGTGCCGCCGCGCTGGGCCCTCACCTGCAGAGCCCAACACGGCCGCTCCTCCCGCTCAGGGGCTCACCGCCTACCATGACATCTCCCTGGACAAGTGCTATGTTATTGAGCTCAATACCACCATCGTGCTGCCCCCTCGAAACTTCTGGGAGCTCCTCATGAATGTGAAGGTGAGCAGGAGCCCTCGTGGCATCTTGCGGGACAAGGGAGGTTCCTGCAGTAGGGATGTTGCTGCCAGCTGGGCCCGGCACCCCAGATTGGCGCCTGCTGCTTCATCTTCCTTCTCCCACACCGAGTCAACGCCTCTCCTTCCCTTCTCCCTACCACACTCTGCCTCCCTCCCTGTCTTGCGAAGAGCCCCGAGACCAGCTTCCTTAGCTCCCTCAGGCCATGCCCCACGTTGGCCGTGCAGGGTACCCCCTAGAGCAGCACCTCCCCCTTGGGGTGGAAGACCAGACTCCCCCACCTGCAGCACTGGGGTGCGGCCGGCCATGGGGGCTGTGGATGGGGACGCAGGCGGGTGCAGGCAGGCATTTGAGTTGGCGGGAGACTCTCAGGGAGCAGGATGGCGGGGAGGGGAGCCCCCAGAGGGAGAGCCCTGCGTGCTGGCCCGGCGCTGAGGCTGCTCCCTCCGCAGAGAGGGACCTACCTCCCGCAGACATACATCATCCAGGAGGAGATGGTGGTGACAGAGCACGTCAGCGACAAGGAGGCCCTGGGCTCCTTCATCTACCACCTGTGCAGCGGGAAGGACACCTACCGACTGCGGCGCCGGGCTACCCGGAGGCGTGAGTGGCCAGCTCCATCCATGTGGGCCCCCCGCCCTGAGCCCTAGGCCACGGCCGTCGGCAAGCCATGCCTGGCCGGGGAGCTGCAGACCAGGGAGCTCAGAGCTGAGCAGTACTAGAGGCTCCGTACTGCTGAGCTCAGCTCAGTACTGCTGGTAACTCTGCCCTTCCCCTGGGCCAGGCCCTGCTTCATGCTCCTTACGTCCTTCTAAGAGCATGTATGTTGCCATCATCTTCATTATATTCCTGCTGCCCCTTGAAAGTCGAGGCAAGGGAGGAACAGAGAGGTTAAGTAACACCCCTGAGATCACACAGCAGGGAAGGTGGCAGAGCTGGGCTGTTTGACTCCAGCTCTTGAGCTCTCTCACCCCTTGAGTGCATTGCCTCTGGGTGAATCTGGGTGTCCTCTCCTGGGCCACTTCCTCCTCCCCGCCCCCAGGGTCCTGAGGTCCCACTCGGGTTCCAAAGCTGGTAGTCTTTGTGGCCCAGGACACAGCCCTCACTGAGATTCTCTCTTCCCTCCCAGGGATCAACAAGCGAGGGGCCAAGAACTGCAACGCCATCCGCCACTTTGAGAACACCTTCGTCGTGGAGACCCTCATCTGCGGGGTAGTGTGAGGGCCTCCCCCTCCAGGCCCCACCCCTGCCCTCGTCCTTGTTTCTCTTCTGGCCACTCTGGCCTCCTTCCCCTCGCTTAGCTTGTACTTTGGACACCTTTCCACAGATGTGACGTGTCTCCTGGTTCCTTTCCAGTCCTGCCCCTCCCCCCGTACCAGAGCCGTGACCTCTCGAGGCCCCCTCTTCTGAGCTCCCAGGTCTGGGGGACAGGAGGGCGCCATGGGGTGGTTTCCATGACCACCATCCTGCAGGCGGGTCCACCGGGGCCAGGCTCGTGGGGGTCCTGGGCAAGGGGACAGGGAGGAATGTGGTGTGGGGTTCAGAAATTCTGCACAGTTGGGGAGGTCCCAGAAGGCTTTTTCTTTGGACAGTCCCGTGTCCAGATTCCCAGATCTGGGCTAAGGATGGGGGAGGGTGCTCAGGGATGGACTCACCCAGAGCACAAGGGAAGGTGGGGTCCTAGGGCTCCCCCCAGGACTCCTGTCAGTGCCTTCAGCCCACCAACGGGAGCCTGGAGTGAGGGGTGGGGACGAGTCTGTCAAGCACAATCGTTCTCTGAGTGGAACCAAAGAAGGAAGGGGCCGGGGTCCCCTGGCCCCTCAGGAGCACAAGCACAGGGTCCTACGGGGATGGGAGAGAGGGGGGCCGCTCTCACCCTGTCGGTGGGCAGCCCTGCGGGGCTGAGCACTGAGCAGAGCCGAGGGGGTGAGCTCGTTGCTTTCTCCAAGCTTGGAGCTGTTTTAGAAAATCATGTGGGGGAAAGGGAGAGTCACCTGGTACTTGCACAGCCTGCCGCCTCCTCGTTCTGAAATTCCGGCCCCCTCGGCTTTGGGGGGATGCAGCCTTTTTTTCCTTTTCCTTCTCACTTTTGCATGTTTTTACTGATCATTCAGTATGCTAACTGTTCTCAGCCCTGAGCCTTGAAGAGAAGGTTTCGACGCCTCCAGTCAGACTTAGGTGCTCCCTGGAGATGAAACTCTTAAATGCTTTGTATATTTTCTCAACTAGATCCCTTTTCAGAAGTGTCTGTAGAACAATAAAAATCTTTGACTTCTGACTTGGACTTGGGAACGCCGGGGAGGGGTGGGCGCCGGGTGGGCAGAGGTGGAGACGTGGACATTCCCGGGTTCAGTGGATGAGAGTCCGGGTCCCTTCAGTCCTCACACCTCGCCGAGCCAGGCAGATTCACATAGCACAGGGAGGGGGAGGAAGGGGTTTGGAGACCGGAAGTAACTTGTGCAAGGTCATGCTGCTTTCAAGTGCCCATAAACTACCCCATTTAGTTCCGCACGGGAGATGACATCATTATTGCTTGTCCTTAAGCACAAGGACAGTGTAGTGTTCTGCACAGTCTTGAGGCAATTAGCAACCATCCTGGTGGATGTGAGCTGAGTTGGCGGGAGTCACAGGGTCACCTTCTGCAGGGAAGCAGGCGGTGGGAGAGCCAGCCCAGAGCCTTGGCCTTCGGGACCCCAGATGCGGGACCTGGGGCGAGTGTGGGTACCTACGCCTTTGCAGCTGGTCTGGCTCGGTGCTGTGGGGGACGGAAATGACTCAGGTTGATGCAGAAGACACACCTTGTTCTCAAAGGCCGTCTTGCCCAGACAGCAGTCAACATGCGACATGATCACAAAACGCTGGTAGGATTCATTGTTTAACTCGACACAGTTCTTTTGGGAAAGTCAACATGGGGAATGGTCTGGTAAAACCCCAAAAGGGGAAAGAACAGCCTCCAGGTGTTAAGCATTAATAACCTACCATAATTAGGAGTTCCGTGTAGCAAAGAAGAAGGTCAACGGGTCCATGCAGGGTGTGGAGATTGTGTTAAATATAAGGAAATTTTGTGTTAAATATAAGGAAATGTAATGGGGAGGGGTACGTGTGGGTTCTTCATGGAAGAGCTGACAAAAATTAACCCGGATCCTACTTCCCTATAACATTAATTCTGGAGAGACCAACGTTTTTTAGGTATGAAATGAAGCCATAAAAGTACTTAAATGATTTAAAGGAATCTTAGAGGAGGGAAAACCTAAGCATGAAATACCCATCAGGTACAACTTGACTCTGGAAAACCAATTTACATGCAGCCAAAACACACAAAGTCCAAAGATTTACAAGGCGGGCAAATTAGGGGAGATGCTTTTGAAACCTAGGACACAGAAAGGGCTGTTTTCCTCAATATGCAATGTTCTTCTAAATCATGAAACATGAACAACCCAATAGCTAAACAGGCAAAGACCGTGAACAGTGCAGAGTAAGGAGACTACAAGTGGGTCAATCCTGAAACATGAAAAGATGTTTATTTTTTTTCAAGATTTTATTTATTTATTTGGCAGAGAGCGAGAGATCACAAGTAGGCAGAGAGGCGGGTAGAGAGAGAGGGGGTAGCAGGCTCCCCCCCGAGCAGGGAGCCCGATGTGGGATTCCATCCCAGGACCCTGAGACCATGACCTGAGCCAAAGGCAGAGACTTAACCCTCTGAGCCACCCAGGCGCCCCAAAAAGATATTTAATTGCTGTGGCTTTTATTAAATATTTCACACCATGAAGCATTTACCGCATGTAAAATGCTGCCTATAAATCATGGGGTTCTAAGTGATGAAGCATCCTGAGCAGAAGCATGGATCTAGAGACCCACCAGCCAGGTGATCGAATGGAAGACCCAAGGGCGCTGATCTCGTGTGCTCGTCTTCATTTGCTTCTAACAAACCACCACCCAGACTTAATGGCCTAACACAGCAGTTCATTGCTTTTCCAGATTCCCAGGCATGGCTGAGTTTGGCCAGCTCTCAGGAGCTGCTCACCCCTACTTTGCATTCACGGGGGGGCTTGGCTGTGCTCCCCACCCAAGGTGGTCCTCCCCTCCCATGCCTCAGCCCACAGCCTCCAATCAAAACTCTGGCCTTCCTTAGAGTTTGGCAACCAAGGCCCAAGCAAGAGGAAGCCAGAGGCTGTAGTCCTCTTCAGGCCTGGAATCCAGAGTTCCAGAACGTTCTTTCATTGTATTCTCCTTTTTTTTTTCCATTGGTTTTATTGTTGCTCAAAGCAAGTCACAAGACCAGCCCTGACATAAGTGGAAGGGAGCTAGACCACCTCTAGATGGGGGGAGAAGGGTCGTGCTCAAGGGAATGTTGGCTCCCACGTTTGGAGAGACGCCCGCCAACATAGCCCAGCCCCTCCCTTTCTCACCCCTCCCCTCCATATCCCACGCTGGACATTAAGGACGCATCTATTCTTAGGTCTAAAGACAACCATGAAAATGTGTCAATTTTCCATGTATTAGCCAATCTATATCGACTGGCCAATCCAGGCTAATTAATAACATCTATTCTGAGTTTCCCTTCTTTGCTTTATAATTCTGCCACATACCTATGAACTCCTAATGTAATTTTACTTGGATTTGAACATTATAAAAAGTCATAAAATACACGTCTTCTTCTGTCTCGTCTCTTTCCACAACCTTTTATTTCTAAGATTCATCCATGGTAACGCCTATATTATTTAATTCATTTATACAGCTATCAGTCCATTATGTGAATATGCAATTTAACGACCTTCTTCCTAACGATGAGCATTTGGATTATTTGGGTTCTTTCCAATTTTTACCACTACAACAATGCTTTGAAGAATGTCTCTTTTCCAAGACATCTGATGTACCTCTACAAGGGAAGTGGAATATCAGGTCACAAGAAAGCAACGTTCAACCCACACAATTCTGCCATACTGTTTTTTTTTTTTTTTTTAATAGGGAATTGAACCAATTTACATTCCCACCTGTGTTGCATAGATGTTCTCCTTGCTCCACACCCTTGCCAACATTTACTGTTAACGACCTTTCGGATTTTATTTCTTTTTTGTTTTTTTCCAATGGTTTTTCATGATGGTTTTCATTTTCACTTTCCTGATTACTAGCAAAGTGGGGCAAGTTTCATATGTGTATTGGACCCTCAAATTTTCTTTTCTGTAAAATACCTGTTTGTGTTCTTGGGGCACCTGAGTGGCTTAGTCAGTTAAGCGTCTAATTCTTGATTTCGGTTCAGGTCATGATCTTAGGGTCCTGGGATGTGGGATGAGTCCCACCCTAAGTAGGGAGTCTGTTAGAGGATTCTCTCCTTCTGCCCCTCCCCAGCTCACACAGGCACACAGGCAGTCTCTCTCTCTCTCTCTCTCTCTCTCTCTCTCTCTCTCTCTCACACACACACACACACACAAATAAATCTTTAAAAATAAATACATAAAATGCCTTTTTTGTGTTCTTTGGCCTATTTTTCTATTGGATGCTTTGTTTTCTTCTTATTGACTTGCAGGCGTTCTTTGTATGTTTATGTATCTTATATAATCTTTATGTATTCTGTCACTGGTGTGTGGCAAATATCTTACCCAAATTTATGACTTGTCTTTCTCATTTTCTTTGTTGTTTCTTTGATGAACAGAAGCTATTGGTTTTGGGGCGCCTCGGTGGCTCAGTTGGTTGAGCGACTGCCTTCAGCTCAGGTCATGATCCCACCAGGATCGAGCCCCGCATCAGGCTCCCTGCTCGGCGGGAGGCCTGCTTCTCCCTCTCTCACTCCCCCGGCTTGTGTTCCCTCTCTGGCTGTGTTTCTCTCTGTCAAATAAATAAAATCTTTGAAAAAAAAATAATCAAAAACCAATAGCTTCTTCTTTTTTAAAAAAAGATTTTATTTATTTATTTGACAGAGAGAAACACAGCCAGAGAGGGAACACAAGCCGGGGGAGTGAGAGAGGGAGAAGCAGGCCTCCCGCAGAGCAGGGAGCCTGATGCAGGGCTCGATCCCAGGTCTCCAGGGTCATGACTTGAGCCAAAGGCAGTCACTTAACCAACTGAGCCACCCAGGCGCCCCTATTTGTTTTAATGCACTCAAATTCATCTATCTTTCTCTTTATGCTTCTGGCTTATTGCATCATTTCAGAAATCCTTCCTATCCCAACATTGAAGAGATTTTATTTTATATTTTCTTCTCATCCTCAAGGATTATTTTCTAGTCCTTCTACTGTGTTGTATATTACATTTAAATATCCCCTGGGAGTTATTCCCTGATATGGTGTGAGGTAAGGTGACCGTTTGTTCTATTTCTATTGTTTTCTTTTCCTCGCTAAGCTGCAGTGTGTGTCTACAATGATCAGTTTCCCATGTGTAAGGTCTATTTCTGGGCTTTCTGTTCTGTCCTATTCGGTCTGTCCTTCAGACCATCACTAGTCCATAGATCTGGTAGTGCCAGTCTCCTGCCTTGATTTTCTCCAGCAGCACCAAACGTATTCGCAGCCCTTTGTTTCATCTGTATTTTAAAAACAACTTATCAAGTTCTATCAAGTTCTGTTGAGGTTTTAATGGACTTGTGTTGGACTTATATATCCACTTGCAGAGAACTGAGATTGTTATGATACTGAGTATCCTGATCTCTGAACCTGGCACTTGAAAAATTTATTTGGATCTTCGATCTCTTCCAATATGACTTTATACTTTTCTCAGTAGTCTTACGGGTCTTTCATTAGATTGATTCCTGAGTCTTTTATATTTGTTGTTATAGTAATTATACCTCTTTGTCACTAATGTACAGAAATGTAATTTATGGGCGCCTGGGTGGCTCAGTTGTTGGGTGTCTGCCTTCGGCTCAGGTCATGATCCCACATCGGGCTCCCTGCTCGGTGGGAAGCCTGCTTCTCCCTCTCTCACTCTCCTGCTCCTGTTCCCTCTCTAGCTGTGTCTCTCTCTGTCAGATAAATAAATAAAATCTTTTAAAAAAAGATTTTATCTTTTAAAAAAAGATTTTATTTATTTATTTGGCAGAGAGGCAGAGAGAGAGGAGGAAGCAGGCTCCCTGCTGAGCAGACAGCCCGATGTGGACCTAGATCCCAGCACCCTGAGATCATGACCTGAGCCGAAGGCAGAGGCTTTAACCCACTGAGCCACCCAGGCGCCCTGTCTTCCTTATTCTAAGACATTATCTGAGGATTCTTTTGTATTTTCTACATAATAGGTATTGATTGTGAATAGGCTTTGATTATGAATAGGTTTTATTTCTTCCATTCAAATAATTAAAGCATTTCTTTTTCTTCTCCTGCCTCCCTGAGTAGGAGCTCTGGTACCATGGTAATAGTCAAAATATTATTTGTGCTTGATTCTTAAAGGGAATTCATCTTGAGCACCGTTTTAGCTATAGGCATCGGGAGAATATTCTTTTTGAAGTTAATTGAAGGCATTGTCCTCAATTCTTAGTTTGTATTCTTAATCAGGATATATGTTGAATTCTTTTACCAAATTATTTTTTTTAAGATTTATTTATGTATTTATTTGACAGAGAGAAACAGAGCTAGAGAGGGAACACAAGCAGGGGGAGTGAGAGAGGGAGAAGCAGGCTTTCTGCCGAGCAGGGAGCCCGATGTGGGGCTCGATCCCGGGTGTCCGGGATCATGACCCAAGCTGAAGGCAGTCGCTTAACCAACTGAGCCACCCAGGTGCCCCCCAAATTATTTTTAAGATTTTTAGTTATTATTTGACAGAGAGAAACACAGCCAGAGAGGGAACACAAGAGGGAGAGTGAGAGAGGAAGAAGCAGACTTCCCATCAAGCAGGGAGCCCCATGCGGGGCTCGATCCAGGACTCTGGGATCATGACCTGAGCTGAAGGCAGATGCTTAACTGCTGAGCCACCCAGGTGCCCCTACCAAATGTTTTTTTTCTGCACTTATCAATATGATCCTTTTTCCTCTTTTCATTTGTTAATGTGGTGTATAGCATTAATAACTGTTTAGTCATAATGTATTATCCTATTTCTACATTATTGAATTCTGTTTGCTAATATTTCGTTTAGGAGTTATTGATATATGTTTATTAGTAAAGCAGACCTGTAATTTTCCTTTCTCATGCTCTCCTTCTCAGGCTCTAGGATCAATGGTTCACTGGTCTCATGGAATGAGTTGGGGACACTGTTTTCATGGTTTGGTTTGACACCCAGTCTTCTCAAGTGTGGACAATCTTGTATCAATAATTGTGGTTTAAATTGGTTTGACAAGAATCAGATTTTAAAATTCCAGACATTTTACTGCTAGGGATTTACCATATGGATATACTCAAACAAGTATACAAAAAATATGCGTGCCAGATATTTACTGTTGTAATAGTCACACCCTGAGAACAGAGGTCCCTTAACTGGGATTTAAAAAGTGCAGTTTTTTGTTGTTCTTGTTTTTTGGTTTTGGTTTTTTTTGTTTTTGTTTTTGTTTTTTTGCTATTATAAAGAATGAAGTAGAGCTATTTGTGCTGATGTGTAGAGTTCTCCAAGGTCTATAGTTAGGGTAAAGCAGATGGCGGAGCGAGAATATCCCATTGGTGAATTTTCTAGAAGACAGCCCTCTGGATGTGCATGTAACTATTTCCAGAAGGATACTCAAAGCCGAGCGACAGCACCTACCTCTGATAGCGAGGATGGAAGGGAGGTGTAGGACTTTCTATCCTTCCATGTCAGGAAGGTGTATTCTTTTTATAATTTGAGCATGAGTGGGTGTATATATATACCCGCACCCCCTGCAGCTGGGATGGGGGAGGGCGATGCCCTCATGGGCGCCAACTGCATGCAGTCTCATCCATCCCCCTCTGGCTCTCGAGGTCTGCCACCCCCTCCTAGACAGCAATCTCTGTATTCGGCCCCAGTCCGGCCTGAAGAACAGAGTGGTTGGAAATGTTAAGCTGACACGTATCAGGAGCTCTGTAACCTCGTGCTAGTGTTACTATGGAAACCAGAGCCTGGGCAGTCTCCATGGAAACCCTTCTCAGCCCTGTGCCTGAAGGAGTTACCACCCACTGGTGCTGAAGTCTTACTTCACAGGAGCTTCAATAAATGCTTAGGGAGAAAATGGTGGCCAGGTCCCTGCCCACCCCAAGGACTCACTGCCTGCCCAGAAGGAGAATGAGCCCCTCACTGAGGGGAGCCTAGTGCATATGACACCCGAGGCCGGCTATGCAGTGTCCCCGGAGTAAACATGGGGCTGGTGTTTGGAGGGTCCCGGGCAGGGTGAGCTGATGCCACCTCGGGGCTCAAACCTGCCCACCTGCCCCTCTAAATATCCGCAGAGTTTGGGCTGAGTCATTCCGAACATGATTTGCGTGGGGCCCGCAGCGTGGGGCCTGGAGGGAGCCAAGCACTGACCAGACAGCCTTCCCGGGGATTCATCTGAGCTTTGCAGAGCCATGAGGAGGAATGGCAGGGCAAGGGAAAAGGCAACGGGGGAAGGGAAATACACCCTCCGCGGGCCAGAGGTCTCAGTGTAGTGCAATACAGTCACTGGCCCTCCTGGAACTGAGTCCCTTAAGGGGTCCTGGGGCCTGGAAGGGGGCTCAACATGCAGGGCCAGGGGCGCCAGGGATGGGCGGTGCTGTCCCAGGATGGGGGGTCCAGAGCTTCGGGGAGGCCCTGACGCTGCTGCCCCCCACCGGCATCTCCTCCTCGCCACGTGCCACCCAAGCTCCAGCAGCCGGAGCCACAGAGCTGGGGACATGGAGGCAGCCTCCCCACCCTGGAGACAGAGTCCTGTGGCTGGAAGCTAACAAGTCCCGCCTGGGCCGACCCTGCAGGGGGACTGCTGGGGAGAGGGATGACAGTGAGGCAGTGGGGGCAGGGGTTGGGTGGTCGTGTCATGTCTCCCCGCCCCCAGCGCTTACTGAGCAAGGCCCTCTATGTTCCAGGGCTTTCATTGATTTATTTTGCTCATTTCTTACATGATCTCTGGGTGAGCATGAATTCTACAGCCCAAAACTCAAGTCCGCATAAAGGTATTTTTATTTTCCTATAATAATCTATTTTTGCATTTTTGTTTTGTTTTTAAGATTTTCTTTATTTATTTGACAGAGAGAGGGGAAATAAGCAGGAACAGCAGGCAGAGGCAGAGGGAGAAGCAGACTCCCCACTGAGCAGGGAGACTTACAGATCTGATCCCAGGACCCTGGGATCATGACCTGAGCCAAAGGCAGCTGCTTAACCAACGGAGCCACCCAGGCGCCCCTATAATGATCTCTTTTGTACAACATTCTAGCTTTCAAATCCCCATTCATCTTGGTGGCAGAAAACGTAATCTTGGTCATTTGAGGTAAACTCAGCCATTACTTCCCTTTCAATTAAGGCTTCACCCCTTTAGTAACTATTAATTTTTCCCCCTTCCCCCAGGACCCAGCATTGGAACCATGCCCCTGTGTTTGGGGTCTTCCCAACACAGTCTGATGGAGACAGCAGCTCTTTCCTTATAGAATTGCTAGAAACGCGAAGGAACAGTGAAGATCCCATCACCCAGCATCCGTGGGCAGGGAACCATGGATTCCATGGGTCATCTCCCAATCACTGATGACTGCAGCAGGTTCCCCCGCCTTCCAGGGAATCTCTGAGCCACCCCGCGCCCCTTGGAGAAATCCCTTTCTGCTCAATTAGCTAGAATTCATCCTGTTGCTTGTGTCCCAGTGTCACGGAGCCAGGAGCCAGAGAACCTTGAGGGAGATTACCAGAAAACAACTTCATTCCTTCTTCCCCACTTCCTTTTCAAACCTGCTCAGTGGGGTTGGTTCTCCCCCGACCTTGGGTGAAATCTAAGGAAGATTTCTTGGGGTTTTGGGGGTCAATCCAAGATAAGAAAAATTCCTTGGGTCACTTTTACAACAAAAATCTGATTTTGGTAATTACAATGTCTAGTTATGAAAAATAACCCAGATTCCGAAGTTCATTTGAAGCTGAAGCTGCTTCCCTCCACCCGCTGAAGACTGCGCACCCCGTGGGCAGCCTGCAGTGGGGGAAGGAGAGCTTGGCCAGCTTCTTCTCCCCTCCCCTGCCTGCTGCTCCTACGCTCCCCCTCCCTTACAGCCTGCTCAGCGGGGAGGGCCAGGTGCCCAAGCACCTGTGCTAGCCTGGGGGCATCTTCGACCACGCCCATCCTCCCCTGTCACGGAAACTCAGTGCAGGTGAATGCTCGGCCAGCTCCGGTCTCCTTGGACGGGAGCTAAGCAACCCAGACCAGGTACCAGCACCGGAACATTCCCATATCCTTTGTTGCCTCCGGCTCCCAGAACGTGGGCCTTTCTTGGAACAACCACCCCTCCTGGCTCCGTGCTCCAAGCAGACAGCAGTAGCCACAGCCTGTCACCTAAGCTTCCTCTGGAGCCTGTCACACACTGGGTCCTCAGCCCGCCCCCAACCCCGAAACATCAGGGCACGTTTATCAAGCTCTCCAGCACTCTTGTGGAAACCCTTTTCCCCAGGCAAAAGGCAGAGGTGTGGCTCACGGGCCTCTGATCTTCTCTCCCTAGAGATGTTCTGCCCAGTTAGCAAGCTGGAGTGGGCGATGGGCACAAGAGGGGTTTGGGGTCCCTCCTTTGCAAGTCCTTTATTTCAGTATGTGTGCTAGTGAGCACAATCCTGCTCTTTTCTCAGATCCCCAAGGGCTGCAAACAGGTCTCCTTGGAGCTAACCTCTTGTGATGGGAGGGCAGGAGGACCCAGACCACCCCCCCTTCCCAGGATCTCACTTAACCTGACTTCTTTTTCTCTCAGCTTGTGGGGTCTTCATGGACATTTGGGTGGCAGGTGTGGGGAGGAGGAGGGTGAACATAACCTCCTTACGGTTACTCAGGGCTCAGATGTTGTAGGCTCCCTGGTGGGCATTCCAGGCAGCAGGTTCTCTAGCTGAGAAGGAGGGAGAAGCAAACTCCAAGGAGCCCAATGCGGGACTCGATCCCAGCACCCTGGGACCATGACCGAGCAGACACCCAACAACTGAGCCACCCAGGCACCCAGCTGAGTGATCTTGATGGAGGCAGGAAGATCTCCTGCTTAGAGAGCTTCATATCAATTCAGAGCTCTGCTGGGCCAGTCAAAATCTTCCCAATGGGCCACTGCACTAGACTGCCTGGGTGTCCCCACATCCCGGGGGGCTGGGTTCCAACCGGAGGAAGCAGAAGCTGCCAGGCCGTCGTAGTGCCAGGGCGTTGAGCCCCCCCCTCCCCCCACACACACCATTTTTTCATTCTCCTGGTCAAAGCGGTTCTGGACCTAATCCAGATTCAGAAAGAGGGGACGTGAGCGCCACCTCCTGAGAGGACGAGAGGGATTGCATGGGCAGGGGGGGGGGGGGCAGCCATCTGGGGCCACCGCCACTGTGGTGACAGGGAAGCTGAGCAAGTTACTTAAGCTCTCCTCACCTCAGTTTCCCCTTCTGTAAGCTGGGATTAATATTTCTCCCCACTCGGCTGTCCACAGAATTAAATAAGCTCTTGGTTGAGCTCCTTGCAGTTGGAAGACCGCCTAAGACCAGCTGAGAGCTCAAAGATTCGGTGTCAGGATTAGGCAATCCCGAACACACACAATGTCCAGGAGATGGTGGCAAAGGTTCCCATTAGTTCTTTGGGCATCTGCCTCTGACGTCTCCTCTCCCTGTCTTCCACCGGCCTCTAGTGTCCTCATCCAGGAACCACCCCCCAACCCCTGCACTCCCTCCTCTCTAGAGACGGGGCAGCGAAGTGCCAGCAGTCTGGGCTTTGCTCCTGGGGAGTCTTACTCAGCCCCCACCAGGGGAGCCTCTAGGCCATCCCTTTCCACAGTTTGGGACGCATGCCCCCCCCATCTGCGGGACAACATTGCCTCCGGAGGGAAGTGAAGCCCCTCCCGACCGGCTCCCAGTTCCTGGGTAATTTCTGGTCATAAAACTAGAGTCGACCACCTGGGGGCTTCCAGTCCTCCTTCGGTGGGAAAATAGCTTTGTAGGGAAAGGGTGAAGCCAGAGGACAGAAAGACATGGGGACACCTGGCTTTGAAGAGGAGAGAGCATCTCTTACCCTGCCCTCTGTCCCGGGAAGCCAGGCCACAAGGAGCCCGGACTTTCTGTGGGAAGCAGGGGGCACAAGGACCCATGCTGGGGGACCCTCAGGCCTCTCTGGATTGGGGGCCTTGGAAGCAGTGGGCAGCGATGTGATGGAAATTAGGGAATTGTAATGTGGAAATGGGGCAGCCCTAGCCAGCCTTGGGAGCCAAAGTCCTTTCTTCCCATTTCACAAGAGACTGAAAACCTAATTCTCTGGGTGTTCAGGAATGTCCTGTTCAGGGGGACAGGGCAGGCCTGGGCTGTGGAGACTGAGGGACTTGTCATCTGCAGGGGGAGGGGGTGGGATGCGTTCTAATTCAGCAATGTCCCCTTCTCCAGCCCCTGACCACCCAGGCGCACTCACCCTCCAGGCCTGCTGTGTGGATGGAGTCCCAGTGCCCACCCAGGTCGTTCCTGCCCCACACGAACCCTGGCTGGCTCCAGAAAGCCCCCTCCAGCACAGCCTGAGCTCCCACTCTGAACCACGGTTACCCAGGAGACGGCTGTCACCAAGGATCCCGGGGCCGGCTTTGCTGAGCAGAGATTGTGTCTAGAGACCAGGAAAGTTTCCAGTTGGGTCTTCTCTGACTCTATCTTTGTGCTGTTGCTTCTTGTCGTCACTGGTAATAAAACTTGCATTTACTAGAACTGGAGCAAACACTAGGTGGAAAGGGCAGTATTTTGGTGACTTGTACCAAGTCCCAGGACTTGGGTGGCCCCCCTCGGGGGGCTCGGAGCCTGTGGAATCCAATGCCTGGCTTAGGAGAGCTGCCTTCCTCCTGTTTCCTGGGGTGCCCATGTGGAGGAGCAAGGAGTGGGGGGGAGAAGCACGAGGACCACAGGTGAAAACACTCTGCACTGCTTGTCCTTGGGAGGCTGGAGACTTGAGGAAACCCCAGCACTGTCTCCACTTCTGTCTCCTCACAATTTTCCTAGCTGTTAAGAGAAGTTTCTCTGCTCATCATTCAGCTTACCCTGGCTACAGTCTGGGATGGAACCAAAAAGGAAATGTGAAGGGGTGATATCAGTCATTCATGCAACAAATGGCTTGGGGCCCTACTGTGTGCCAGGCGCTGTCTGGGGAATAAGGCCACAGAGCAGGGCACTGTTCCTGCCCTCCGGGAGCGACCAGACCTGCCAGCCAGCTCCGGGCCCGGATACACCTGCACTTAGCCCGAGACACAAACACAGGCTTCCGAGCATAGTCCCCCATGTCCTTCTTTTCACCTCCTTTTTGACCTTGGCAAACTTCCCATCAGACTGCAGAAGGCTTGACCATCCTGCACAGAGAGACGGTGACCGAGCCCCACACACAACCACCATGGACCATCCTCTCCTCACCCAGACCTGAGGTCGAGGGATAGAGCCCAGCTCCTTGGGTTTCGTGACTTCTGGCTCTGGCACCGAGGGGAAGGCTAGGGTTTGAGCAGGATATGGTAAGATGAGTCGAGTACATGATGAGACGAATCCTCCCTCCTTCCCTCAGCTGGGGGCGGGGCCAGGCGGATCCTGGTTCTTTTTTGTTCTTTTTTTTTTTTTTTTTTAAAGATTGTATTTATTTGACAGAGAGAAACACAGCGAGAGAGGGAACACAAGCAGGAGGAGTGAGAGAGGAAGAAGCAGACTTCCCCCCAGGCAGGGAGCCCGATGTGGGGCTTGATCCCAGGTCTCTGGGATCATGACCTGAGCCGAAGGCAGTCGCTTAACCAACTGAGCCACCCAGGCGCCACTGATCCTGGTTCTTTCTAGATGTCCTGCATCTCTCTGCCTCCCAGCAGATCCTGTGGTCCAATTTCAAACCTAGCTGTTTATCTTGGGATCCTTACCACCACACCCAAGTGCTGTGTCTTAGACTTCGTCTACTACAGGCAAGAAAACAAACATCCGGGAATTCATGCCTTCTTTCGTGCTTTCTTTCAACTTAATGCAACATTTGCTGAGCAACCTGTTAAGACCACACCGGATCCCACAAAGAGGAGCTCCTTCTGCCTTTTCTTTTTGTGGGAGCTAAGGACTCGGTTCTCACTGTGGACCTTCTCTCCACCGGGTGACGTCTCCCCTTCAGTTGGAGGCTGGAGCCTCGCTGGTTGGAAGAAGGACGGTGGTTGTTCTAGCTTTGTCCCATCCCATACTCTCAAGTCCCCTCGGCATCAGACACGTGCATGGGCTACTTTGGACCTCTCTCACTTATCTTTGGGCCGTTGGCCACCACCCCGGCCACTGCGGAGGTCACCAGCTATGTGCGCTCTCAGATCGGCTTCACCCACACACAGCCCAGCGGCCTCGGGCCCAGGCTGTGCCCTTCATGACTCTGAGGTTTCCCTGGACATTAGGAAATGAGACACCGCAACCACCCCCGCTCAGCCGGAAGTCCAGGCAATTCACAACATCAAGAGAACGAACGTGAGATGGAGCCTGGGGACAGATTAGCCCAGGAATTGCTATGTGACCCCTTCACATCTTCCCTGGTGTTGACATTTGGACACCAGGGGCCTCGTGACCCAGTAAAGTCACTGCCTTCCTTCTCCTCTACCAGCGATGGCTTCCTCCTCTTTCAGTCCAGACCAGCCGGACTCCAGCTCCCAGGAAGCCTCTCTTCATCATTGGTGCCCAAAGAGCTCTCCGCTGCCCCATTCGGTACCGTCCAGGATCCTCACGCCCCTGCCTCTCCAGCCCCCCGCTACGGTCACCAGGTGCTGTCTGGCTCTCTTTCCTGAATGTTTGACTCCGCTGCTGGTGCGTGGGCACTTCTGTGTGACGGTTTCCGCAGCAGCCCAGAGTGGGCTCATTGGCCCGCACACAGCGGGCTTCACTTCTAACTTAGAAAAGTCCATGCTGGTCAACATGAGATGAGTTTGCAGCTTCCGCTCTCAGGCGCTCATAGCTCTGCATGGAGGTCAGGAAATGTCTTCTGCAAAGAGCCACATTGGAAATAGCCGTGGCTTCACAGACCCTGCAGTCTCTGTCTTAACTACTCGACTCTGTGGTTGTAGCTCGAAAGCAGCCACCTAAAGTACAGGCGGGAGTGACCGCTCCAGGAAGACCGCAGGGAGTGGTCCGCAGGCTTGGGGGCAGGGACAGACGTCCAGAGCCTCGGGACGCCCATCAGGCCCCTGCTGAAGGCAGCAGCGCCATAGTGACCACATCACGCACTGCATGGCCCCATTACGCCCTCGTCGTGGCTGACCGGATGGGCCTGTCCTCGGATGCCAGTGATCAACACGGGGGGACTGGCCAGCAGAGAGAGGGGCCATGCGGAGGGGCGGTGGTGGCAGGAGACAGAGTTGAGAGGCTGGAAAGGGAGAGCAGAGTTAGTAAACTTTCTGGAAACTTCCATCCCTTCCAAGCACTGAACCCTGTTCCAGGCCCTATGAAGCCTGCCCAGGGAAGTCTTGCTGCAGGTCTGTCCAGGCCTTGCCATGGAGCGGAGAGGCCTGTTGGCTTTATTCCCATATACATGCTTATGGTGAAGCAGCTTGCTTTCCTTCCTTCCCTCCTTCCCTCCCTCTCGCCTCCTTCTCTCCTTCCTTATTCAACGATGCAATTATTTTTAGTAAATTTATAAAATGGTGTAGTTAGCATCATCACCTGGTGTTCTCAAGGGAATCTGGGTGAGTTCCCTGCAAACAAAGACCCTCACACCCCTCAACTCCATGTGAGAAGCCAGAATACCATGGGGACATGTAGAAAGGGCCTCGGTGGGGCTTGGGGGTCAGGGAAGGCTTTCCAAAGAGATGTGTGTCTAAGCCGAGACCTGGGGACATCCCCTGGCGATGTGGGGAAGCAGGAGAGTCCCGTCACCACCTTGACCTTCAGGCGGCAGCTTCCAAGTACCAAATCTGGACCAGGTACCGCCCACGGTGGTCATGGCGGAGACACAGCACCCCACCGGAGGCTGCTCACAGCACCCAGGGAACTCAGGGCAGCTTTCTGAGACCACCCTGGTCTCTGTGGACGGGGCCCTTAGAGGTCCCCCACCTCCACGTCAGGCCTCTGCCTCCTGGACCCCAGGGAAGGGAAGACTCTGCCTCCCCCTTGCCCCTCGGGGGTAATTTATGGTCACTGGGCTGCCTCCACCAGCCCAGACAGTTTTCATCCAAGAAAAGACCCTAATCCAGTGTTTCCCAAGGAAAGGAGGTGACTTTATCCAACAGAGCTTACCCTTGCGACTCTGAGGCTTGTGGGAAGGGTCTGTCCACGACACACTTTCCCATCCCCCAACAGAGAGGGAATCTCCTGGTCTCACTTACACCCTGGGAGCCCCCCGATTCCTCTCTCCCCACAACCAGGCTATCTGTGCCCCAAACTAAGGCATCTCCCACTTGGCCATTAAGAAGAGCACACACAGTTTGCTGACCCCATCGGTGAAGTGTCTGCCTTTGGCTCAGGTCATAATCTCAGCGTCCTGGGATCGAGCCCCGTACCTGGGCTCCATGTTCAGCAGGGAGTCTGCTCCTCTCTCTCTCTCTTCCCTTCCCTCTGCTCGTGCTTTTCCTCAAATAAATAAATAAAATCTTTAAAAAAAAAAAAGATGCACACACAAGAGAAATCGTTTTTCCAAATAAGAAGATTCAACTTGAATATACCGACTATGAGGGTAAGCGGGCAACCATTTAAATGTCTCTTGCAGTAGTTCATGTGTGTTCGTTTTTAAATATCTATTTGAATTCCATAGAAGGTAAATAATAAATACGTTAATTTGGAGATGTTGCTTGTTTCTACTTTCACATTTGGGCCACATGGGACTTCCAGGGCCCGTGACCTATCCTCAAGTCTCAGTTACTCAAATTCAGCACTTTTTGAATCCCTGTGTGATGCTATCACTGGAAATTTTTTTTTAAGATTTTATTTATTGATGACAGAAATAGCGAGAGAGGGAACATAAGCACAGGGGAGCTAGACAGGGAGAAGCAGGCTCCCCGCTGAGCAGGGAGCCCGATGCAGGGCTCCATCCCAGGACCCTGCTGGGCTCGACCCCGGGGACTCCGGGATCATGACCTGAAACGAAGACAGACGCTTAATGACTAAGCCACCCAGACACCCCTATCACTGGAAATTTTGTCCCAAGCCTCAAGAGCACTTTCCCATAATGTTGGAGGCTCAGCGTTGTTATTTGAACTTGAAGAGAAGTGGGACTTTATTTGTAAGTGGTGATATGAGACATACCCCTTACCCCCAGCATGACCATCACCTCTAGGAAGGGCAGCCGAGGCTCCCTCACCCAGCTGGGATGAAGCTCTTGGGCCAGAACTCGGGCTTTCTTTTATCTCCAGTAGGAGCTACTGGTGCCCCGGATCCAGAGGGAGCCAAGCCTCCGATAGCCCCTAGTTTGAAGGAAGAGTTGGGGCAGTGGTGGTGTCTGCAACCATCAATCCCCAGGTATTTATGGGTTCCGCTGTGAACAACAATTAGGAGGACCATCTCTATTTAGAACTGCTTGCCTGCTGCAGAGCGCCATGGAGGGCCAAATGAGGCGGAACAGACAAGGAGAGAGTAAGTCTGTTCCCTGCCAGGCCAGGTGCAGATCGAGCGGAGGCTGGCAGGTGGGCTTGTGCCAACCTGTGCTGGGGAGCGGAGGGCTCACCCTGCGACAGTGCAGGGTCTGTGAAGAGCCCGAGGGGATTTGGGGAGGGCAGGCCAGAGCACAGAGTCCCAGGGTGCTGTCCTAGAAAGAGCACTGGCCTGGGAATCAGAAAGCGGGGGGTCTTCATTTTCCGTGTTTCCACATCTATAAAGCAGTTCCCTTTGAAGGCAAGTCCTGGACACGCCTATGGTTAGCCACAAGTCCTCAGCTTTATGGGGTCCCCCTCCCTTCACTCTCTGAACAGAAGGGCTTGTGATTTCATCCCACATCAGTGGGACCCTGGCACTCCCCACCACAGTTCTAGAAGTCTCAGGGGAAACTGCATGATTCTCTACATGTGGGTCTGAGTCTGTGGGTCTGAGCCCACATGGAAATTTCCAATTTCTTTTTTCCTGTAAATGACAACTGTCACAGGCTACTGAGTGTGGGAACTTTATGGAAAGTCACGGGTAATGGAGACAGGTTATAATGCGTAGAAATTTAAAATGCACCTCAAGCCCGTCCTCTGACAAGGGATCTCTCACGTGCCCTGTGCGGCCCCTTCCAGGTTTGCTGGTTCCAAATGCCCCACAGCCTTGGCAATCAGCACAGCACCTCACCTGTGCAGGCTTTTTGTTGCAAGTTTAAATGCTTGGGGAATTGGCAAAGATCTAAAAGAGTCTCCCCTTTGCTGTCTTGTTTGAATTACAGGAGTCTCCCGGTTTCATTGTAAATATTCCAAGACAGAAAAATCATATGGCCAAGCCCTTATACAGCGGCGAGTAATGACTCCCAGGAGCAGCTGATGAAGGGCAGAAAGAGGACATGGGTTGAGTGGGGAGCAGTGGGCATGGGAAGGAGGCACCGGAGCAGGGAGGGCGGAGTAGGGAGACAATTCCTGCTTCTCCCAAATACTGGAGCTGCTGGCACGATAGGACCTTGGAGATGCTTTATGGCTTGACAGTAACGTGCCCCCGAGAACTTTTACATAAGTTTGGGCAAGGTCATCCTGTGAGAGTGGAACTCATTATGTCAACACATTGGAGGAACAGTAATGATAATAAAATGCATACAATATAATGATAGTGAAGCAACTGGTATGCCTCACTTCACCAACTTAGGTTACAAATCTGTTTACCTTTTTTTCTTGCCCAGATTCACTGGGCAAGGGGTGGCTCCAATTTTCCCCAAACCCAAAGGTCCTCCCTAGCCCAAAGAGGGGGTCTCCTCACACCGGGAGAAGCAGGGTCCCAAAGGGCCCATGGCTACTGTTGCCTCCTGCTGCCACTAGGTGTCACTGTGGGAGCTTGCTCGAACTGCAGTGGCCTTGGCCCCAACAGGGCTCTTTATAGTCAGCTTCCCCGCCCCCAGCCATCATTTGCTAAAACCCCATCCTGGAGGCAGGGTTGTTGGGTGGATAGCGACCTCCCGCATCATCCACATTCCAGACAGGCCTCAGCCCTCCCCCTCTGAAATGAGAACGGCATGTCACCCTCCCCGGCATGTCACCCTCCCCGCTCTACTCAAGGGGATTTACTTTGATGGCCCCCCCGACCCCGTTCTTCCCTGCCACTGCTCCTGGGGTCACCCCCAGCACGCCCGACCGAGTATGCCCACCGAGGATGCCCAGCGCTGCCTCTCAGAGATCGGGCTGGGATATGGGTGTCTGCTTTCAGAATGCCCCCCCACCCCACCCCAAGGTGCTGCACACCAGCTGGGGCAGACCAGCTTCTGCTGAGCCTCAAGAGGAAAAGGATGGCACTGATTTTCCCACTGCCTACAACCCCAAGAGGAAAAGGATGGCACTCAGGTGGCCCACATTTGTATCACACAGGTGATCCTTCTGTTTCCAGGTAGTCTGCCTAAACCAGGCGTTCTTAACCCAGAGGTCAGCCATCGAACTCAGAACATCCATTACCCGTGTATTTTCACCAGTTGCTAATTGAAACTAACATTTCCTTCCATTGTGGGAGCAGGTATCACACCACAGTCGTGGAGATGCTCCTTGGGATTTCGTCACCAACAGAGGTCACAGCAGAGGTCACAGCACACCACAGTTGCTGCCGAAATTTCAAAATATTGTTTCAGCTCCACTCATCACAGACTCAGAGTGATGGCGGCTATTAGGCCTGGCACCCGACCTTCTTACACAAGGCCCAGGAACAGAAGCGCACCTGTGCCCGTACCACAGTTTTTAAATTTTGGTGACTGTATTTTAGTATATTGGGTTGCCTTTGTGATCCTATGTATTTTACTTTATGCATTTAAAGCTGCTAGCCTGGAGGCCCCTGGATGGCTTAGTCAGTTGGGAATCCAACTCTTGATTTTGGCTTCAACTCAGGGCCTTGGATCAAGCCCCTCGCTGGGCTCTGCACTCGGTGGGGAGTCTGCTTCAGATCCTCTCTCTCCCTCTCCCTCTGCTCGTCCCCCTGCTCTCTCTCTCTCTCTCTCAAATAAATAAATAAATAAATAAATAAATAAATAAATCCTCAAAAAAATTAATAAAACTGTTATCCTGGGGAAAGCTCACAACCTCTCCAGACTGCAGAAAGAATCCATGCTACAAAATTGATCAGAGACCCGTGACCTACACTGACAGCAACTGGTCACCACTTCCTCTTTTTTTAAAAAGAGGAACTTGCCACAGTTCAAATTCTAATTTCGAATTCAAAATAATTTTAATTCTAATTTGAAATAAATTCTGTTTATCAAGCCCTCACCAGTGCCAGACATTTTGCACGGGCTGCTGCCTCCTAGGCAGAGCTGAAGTGTGGCACGCTGGATGGGGTCACCAGCCACAGGCACGCACAGTCTGGCTGGAGCCGGGAGTCAGCCTTGACCTTTTACCCAGCTCCTGAGCTTTCCTTATTCTCAATCTGGCTGCCTCCAAGGCCTTGGGAGCCCCGGGCTGCCTCTAGCTCAAGGCCATGACCAGCTCCAACCAAGTTGGGGAGGTAGTCTCGGGGAGCCCAGCGTTCAGGCCATAGGGCTGGCTGTGGGCTGCTCTGATTCCACAGGCACAAAGCAAACTTCTGTCCCCCAGGATCACTCCACCTCCCTACCTGTTACAGGCTTGGATAAGCCTGACTGAAACCCCAATGTCACAGCCTTGAGGGGGAAGAGAGCCCTCCCTGTAACAGCCGCACACTCCTGGGATGACACCCATCTGCCAGCTGCCAGGCCTCCCATCCCCGTTTGCACATCTGCTCATGATGCGCACTGCACGACTTTCCATCATTTACTAGAGATATTCCAGGTCACTCATGCCCTCTGCCATACTTCTGGTTCTTTCCAGCTCCCTGATGCCCTCCGGTCTCCCTTCCTCCTTCCTCCCTTTCTGAAGCAATAGATTCTCTCTTAGAATAGCTTCTGCCACTTTCACCCCCAGGGATTTGCCCAAATACTTTTTTTTTCTGCAGGGGAATTTTGGTATATAACATTTTCTCAATCTCACGAACACCTTGCTACATTGGGTCCTGTCTTATTTCGGGCTGCTATGACGTAACACCGTAGGCTGGGGGCTTCAACAGCAAGCGTTTATCTCTCCACAGTTCTGGAGGCTGGAAGTCCAAGATCAAGGTGCCAGCATGGTCGGGTTCAGCGGAGAGCCTTCTCTCTCTTCACAGATTACGCTTCCACGCTGTGTCGTCACCTGGCAGGAGGAGCAAGGAGCCCTCTTGCGTCCCAACCAGATCACCTCCTAAAGGCCCCCACCTCCTACTTTCATCCTATTGGAGGTGAGGATTCCGGCATATGAATTTGGGGGGACACAAACATTCAGCCCATAAGGGGCCCCAAGTCCCCTTCCTGAGGGAGATGGGAGCCATGGGGAGGAAAGTCTCCAAGGTACTTCAAGGCAAAGACACTGGCCCCGACTTCTCTAAAGGGCCCACACTTGGGCACCAAGGTACCCAGCTCTCTCTGCTCCCAGGGACTTTCTCTACCTGCCCATTTTGCATTCCTTCCCAGAACGAGGCCACTCACTCTGCCCTCTGTGGCTTCCCATCCTGACTCAGACTTGGCCCCTCTCCTTCTCGGGGCCAGCCACATATGCAGCTCCAGCCTCTCCAGGTTGCGGCCTGATTCTGCCTTTCCGCCGTGCCCCACTCCGCTGCACACACTGGATTCCCGTCCATGAGAGCTCAGCTCCGGCTGCCCCTTGAAGTCCAAATCCGCACCCAAGACTTATGGAAACTGGTGGAAAAGCCCAGCAAAGGGGCCTGAATCGGCCCGCAGAAGGTGGCCACACCCAGAGCCTGCAGAGGACGAGGCCTCCCCACCGATCGTGTGCCAGGCCTCTGGTTCATGAGACCTCTGTGCCCCGCGGGGAAACCCCACCACCCGCCGACAGAGCTGTGGCTTGGCCCCGAGTCTCCCACACGATCACTGGTTCCTGGACACAGTATGGTCCCCAAGTTAGCGTCATGCCATGGGGAAGACTTCGTCTATGAGAAGCAGCTGGGGTCCTCGGATCTCAGAGTCTTGGACCATCTGCTTCCTACGTATCTCTCCTCGGGCCCGGGCAGCCTCCCCCGGGCACACACAGACCTGTGCACCGTCACGGACATGGAGGTGCTGCCCGAGCCGAGACCCTCTTTGTCAGGTTGCGTGACTGTCGGCACCCCCCGGAACCCCGTCTCGACAGTTTCCCCTTAAAGGGAGCGTCGCGGTGATGCCCGCCCCCGTGATGGCCCCCTAAGAACAAAGGCTGTCTGAGGCCTCCAGGTGAAGCCGGGGCCCCTCCGCCAAGCACAACCGACATCAGGCTTTGAAGTGACAATGCTTCAAATCTTACTTCTAAGACTTCAAAGTGCAGAGCGCCACCCTTGAGTCGTAGCTCGGGAGCAAGAGGCTGCTGGTGGCTATGTGAAGAAGACACACCTCACAGGCTCTTGGCAGGGGACGGGATGCTCAGGCTCAGACTGGGCAAGGGGACATCCGTGTGTCCTTCTGCTTCGAGCCCCACGAGTCCCCCGTGCCCTGCCACCCACACGCCCTCAGAGGCCCGTTCGCAGTGGTGTGTCCTGGGCTCACGGGGAAGCCGGCTGTGGGTAGAAAAGGAGAGAGGGGCCTGTGATGGCAGTTGTAGGGGATATTTCCCGCTGCAAAGTGCCACTCTTCTGGGTGTTGAGCCCCCTGCCTCCTCAGTAGCGGGGTCCTCACAGTGGAGGGCAGGCAGTTCCATGTGGGAATCTCCCCCATCCCCATGTGGTACATGTGTCCCTCCCCTGAGACTGCTCCACGGACCAGGCTTGCCTCACGGATCTAGCCTCTGCTGGTCTCCAGGGTCACCTGCCAGCCCTCGGCCTTTTCAAGCCTCTTTGCAATTAGGGATTATTTGTGGCAAGTGGCTACAAGGCTGTTGTCTTACTATTGCAAACGTCCCCGGTCACACAGCGGCTGTATAGCATTAATATACTGACTTCCAGCTTCCTGGGCTCCCAGAGAGGGAGGCAAGAGGAACCAGCACCTCGTAGACCAGCATTCTGCATGTCAAATGCCCACCTCCCAGGGGCCAATATCCCAGAGGAGGGTCAGTCCCGCCTCGGAGGGGACATGGCCCAGATGGTAGGTGGCCCCTCGGTCAGCAGGAGATGGCTGTGGCATTGGTCTTCTTGGCCTGCTGTAACAAAATACCACAGACTTTGACGACAGGAGTGAGTCTCCCTGTTCTAGAGGCTGGATGCCCAGGATCGAGGACCAGCGGGTTGGCATAGGCCGCACGCTCCCTCCTCGTGTTGCAAATGGCTGCCTTCTCCCCGCGTCCTCACGTGGCCTTCCTCAGTGCATGCAAGGGGAGAGAAAAAAGCAAACACTCTGGTGGCTCTTCAGTAAGGACACCAATCCCTTTGTAAGGCCTCCAAGCTCAGGACCTCGTCTAAAACAAAGTATCTCCCAAAGGCCCCATTTCCAAATACTGTCATGTTGGTGGTTAGGACTTCAAAATATGGATGTGGGGCATGGGGGGAGACACATAGCAACTCTCAAGAACAAGGATGTCCCTGGCCAGCCCTCGGCACCCAGGCCGTAACTGAGCTGCGCTTCAGATCATGGGGGATTTAGGAGAAAGAGGTGGTCCAGGCCAGCACCTAGGAGCTCACATTCTCCAGAAGCTCTGGACTGGGGAGCAGGATTCACATGTGAGGAGCCATGACGGAAAACTCAGATTTAACCCGGGAGAGTCAGACTCCTGCCATAGGTGGTCGGTCACAGCGAAGGATCTCTGAGGGGCCGGCCCAGTGTCTTTAGCCCATTGGTGGTTAGCAGGTTACCTATGCTGGGCCACACACTGTCTGTAAAAGGAGCCAGGGCCCTTGGAAGTAGCTCCAGGATCACGATGGTGGGACAAGATGGCGCGAGGGGGTGTGGTGGACTCAGTCCCGGAGGGACGGCCGCTGGGCCTAGGGGATTCAGCAGCCCAGCTGCTATCACAGGTGGCCAAGTTCCCAAGTGGGTGTAGGGAGCTGCGCTGACAGCAGTCCCCATACTCTCGCACTCGGCGTCCTTCTGGCTGCCCTAGCCGGAGCCCTTCTGGGTCCCTTTGGCAAGACAGCTGTGTCTCCAGCCAAGGGCCTCCAGCGGCCAGCTCTTCCCTGGAGCCAGTGCTGCCCAAGACCACATCACACAGCATCACGGGAATCCGTTTATTTGGCAAATCCAATTAATCAAATCATTTTCCCAATAAATTGTGCACCTTTCACGCATGTACATATAATAAGTAGGTCTCGGGTTTTTCCAGACTGGGAGGAAAACCGTGGTCACACTGATAGCCAAATAATGTCCCCAAGCCTCCTTTACTGACATGCATTTCAGCTATTTCCACAGCTAAGCTCAGAGTTCCCCAACTCACTGACCGCCCCTTGCTGGCAGAAGTGGGCACCTGCCCTGCCCTCTGCCCCTTCCATGCCTGCCGAGCCTGCCTACCGGGCCCAGACTGTGAACCCCCTGCAGAGCAGCCCGGCCTCAAGTCCTGGTCCTGAGCCTGCTCCCACAGGCCCCGATGAGTCCTCTGCGACTCGCAGGCCAGGAGGGGTCCACATGGAGAGAGAGAAGAGCCCGTGTCCTCCCCTGGTGTACTGGGATCAGTTGGGGGTTCTCCAAGGCTCCCCCACAAGCCCACAGTCACCCATCGACCTGACACTGCCATTCTCCTCCGAGCACCTACACTGCTCATGGGCCTCCCCCTCCCGCATCCCACCTTCTGTGTCACCCAGCTTGGGCAGGGTCAGGCTACCCACAAGACAAAATTTGATGTTTATGAACATCACCGGGGTGTGATGGGCCGTCAGGGCACTGCCGTCTCCTCTTCTTAGGAAGCCTGTCTGGCCCTAAGTACATGCGGAGACGTAAGTGCCACGTGACGGGCTCCTGGCGCAAAGAGAGAAACTGGAGGAGACAACGGACTGCACACATCCATGAGCTTTGACCCCTGTCCAGCACCAGTGCCCTGCTGGATACAACAGCCTGGCTTCCTTAGAGCCTCTGGGCGGGCGGGCACTGCAGCACCTGGGGGTGGCTGGGTCCGCAGGGCCCCTGCCCTGGGCTGCCAGCTCCTGGAGGCCCAGTCTGCAGGGCGGGAGCCTCTGGTCCTGGTTCACTCCTCCACCCCCGTTGCCACCCCGGCATTGACCTTTGCTTCCCCACCCTTCCCTGCACCTGACCACTGAGCTGGCTGTGGTCGAAGCAGGAGGTAGACAGCCTCCAGGCTGGGATGGCTCTAGGTGCAGCTGGGGATCTTCACGCAAGAAGCAGCTCTGCCCTCCATCCTTCCTCCCCGTCCCTCCACCCCCGCCCTGTGGCTGCAAGCGGTAACTGCCCCGATCTCCGCCTCCGCCTCCATCTCCTGTCAGGGTTTTATCTACACCACCCCCTTCACCCCACCCTGCCACCCTGCCTTCCGTCCACCACTCAGCGGTGGAAGCCTATTTCCCTACAGGTAGAAAGCGGTTCTCTTCCCCCTCAAGTCCTCCCCCTTTTTCACGCGAAGTCTCATCTCTTACATCTCATCCCACACACTCCGACCTGCAGAAGCACCCCACAGTTCATCCTGATGACCGGTTTACGCTCCGGAGCAGCCTGAGTCATCGGAAGGCTTGCAGCGGTCTCCGCGGCCCCTCTTGGAGACCATCGAGAGGCCCGGGCCAAACCGTGATCCGAGGGTTTACAGTCTCCAACTGGTAGCTGCCAGGAGTTGTGCCATTGAGACGGTTCCTCTGATCCCTGGCTGGCTCGTCTTCTCGCTCCCGGCCCCTGGAGAGGGACAGTCCTGTGGACAGTGCCACCTGGCCAGCCGCCCTGATTAGGACTCCGGCGGGCGAAACAAGCTCAGCTTCCTTATTCTCCTCTGGCGGAGCCCAGTCAAGCCTGATTCTTTCTCCTCACCTTCAGTGAAACAGCCAAATGAAAAATCTCCAGTCTGTTCAAGGTAGCAAGCCGGTCACGTTCAGGAATTTGCCCTCTCCTAGGCTTGTCTCCAGCGCCTCTCCTCCCCCCCGGGCCTGGGCTACAGCTCCGTGTAGTGGACGCCGTGATGGCAATGGTGGGGGGGCGGCTGTCCACTGCCAGCCCCTGGGCTGTCCCCTTTCCTCTCCAGGTGTCACCAACGCCTTTCCACTCTGTCCCCACCGTGTCCGCAAACCGTCGATAGCTTCATCACAGCCCGGTTCACATCAGCGTCCCTCATCTTTCTGCCACCTTCTAGTGGGCAAAGGAAGGTGGGGCTGGCTTTCTGGGCCTTTCTTCCCCATAAGAAACTTGGAGCTCTCTGTATGTTCTTGCTCTGCCCTCGTCACCCTCACTTGCTGTGAGGTTATGGCGCTAGAGCCAGAGAAGGTACTGGGAGGTGCAAGTCTCCACTACTCTGGGACCCCCAAACCCAAAAAGAGCTTAATACATCCCTACTGCTCCATCTCTCCCCAGAACATCTTCCCTGTGGCCAGCCCTCTTGGTTCTCTCTCCTAACTCCTCTCTCTTCCTTTCTAGAATCTTCCAGTCTAACAGAAGGATCTGGGGGGGGGGGGGTGCTGGGAAACAGCCTTACTCAGATGGTCTCCTTCTTTTCAATTTGTCTGTCTCATGCTTTTTGGGCTTTAAAATAAAGAATTCTCCTGGTTTTTGGGTCTTTCAGAGATTCGCAAATACTGGGTGATTTCTGTCGAGTCATCTGGGTGCTGGGGGACGGTCTTTGGGGCAATGAGCAAAGACGGTGTTGAGTGAGCATGAAAAAGGAAAGCGCACCAGTAATGTGCCGCATTTGTCCACCACATCGGAAAACTTGCGACAGGGCATCTGCGACCAGAATTTGGGGCTGGGGTTTCCTTCCTCTATGTAGGTCTCTCTCTCCTTAGCCCCTGGTGGTCATGGTATCCTGGAGGACCAGCTGGACCCTGGAAGGCGGGGGGGCCATGACGCCCATGCGGAATTCTTTGATGACAAAGTAGTAGCAGAAGACATCGAGGCAGCAGTTGACGTTGGAGAAACACATAGACAACTGCAAAAACAAGCTGATGTTCTGTTTAGTGCTGCACTCCATGATGAAGCCGTTCCGCACCAGGAACTGCAAGAAGAAACCCACGTGGACCGGAAGAAAGGAGACCACGAAGACAGCCAGACTGGCCGCGATTGTCCAGATGCAAGCCTTCTGCTGCACCCAGTCCCGGGTGAGGACCCGACGGCCAACCAGGATGTGAATGCTCCTGGAGGAACAGAAACCCATGACACCCAGGGGAAGAAGGAAGCCGAACACCTCAAGGGGGAAGAAGACCTTGGCGCTCCAGGTGCCGTCGGACATGTTGTGGAAGCACGTGTACTTCTCCACCTTCCCATGGAAGCTGTAGATCGGGATGCTCCCGGCCCACACCAGGACCCAGATGGTGCCGCAGATCCCCAAGGTCTTCCTGGGGGACCGCAGGTGGCTGACCAGGAAGGGGTACTGGATGGCCAAGAAGCGATCCAGACTAATGAAGCAGATGGTGAAGACACTCCCATACATGCTGATGAAGTAGAAACACTCCACCAAAGTACAGAAGAAAGGCAGGGGAGTGCGCACGTTGGACAGTGCCATCTTGAATGGAAGGGACAGCACCAGCAGCAGGTCGAAGATGGCCAGGTTGATCATGTAGATGGAGGTGGCGGCGTAATCCGGCCACCTCTTCTTCAGGAAGGAGCTGAAGCCTCGGATGGCCAGTGCGTTGAGGAGGAGGCCCAGGAGGAAGGTGGGGATGTGGACGGCCAGCTGCACGGTCTTCATCAGCTCATCCACTTCACTGAAGGAGCAGCTCTGGCTCTTGTTGAGTTGCGGGTTCATGTTCTTTCCTGCAACACCAACGACAGAGGAGATGAAGTCCCTCCCGCTCTCCACAGGGGACCGATCCAAAGGACTGTATCACACAGCCATTTGCGTCCGCTAAATCACAATTAGAAAATGCAAGAAAGAAAACTGTCTCTAATTCTGCTGCCCAGATACAAAGGCTGTTACCTTTTCGTGTATTTCATTTCAGACTCTCTCTCTCTCACACACACACACACACACACTCACACACGCTCACGCTCATGCTCACGCACAAACTCACACGCGCATGCACGGGTGTACACGAACCTGTCTCTTTTACAAAAATGGAAGTGCGTGTGAACATCTGTCCCTTGTTTTCCGTCAGCACTCCTGTTGAAAATAGGAAAAATGCGCAAACCCTGGTCCAGGATGGCCTAAGCAAAGAGTTTTGTGTAACTGAAACCATAACCATTCAGGGCCAACCAGAGCTCTGGCCTGGTCAGGAATTCAAACGCTGTTTCCAGGACCCCAACCCTCGACCCTCTTTGCACGCCATCCCTCCGCTCTCTGCCACCGGCATCCAGGGAGGTTGCCCGAAGGGCTGGTCGCACATTACATTCCCTTGGACATGGTGACTAGTAGTTCACTGGTTCAGGGACGGACATTTGACCTACCCAGAGGCGTTGAAAAGCAATGGTAACTCTTACTTGGGTTTCCAGAGAGGGGGTTGGCTCTGTCTCAGCGGCTCTTGAGGCCAGAAAGACATTAAGGTCTGGAAGTGCTACAGCCCTTTGCTCGACAGGGGACAAGTCAGGGCTTCCGATTAGGCCAAAGATGAGGGCCCAAGGCCGGCCCTGGCCAGGTCTCACTTCAGAGCTGAATCTGGGTGTGTGGAGGGCAGGTGCACGCCCCTGGGGATCTCTACATCGTTCTGAGGTGGTTGTCTTGTTGACTCTGAGCTCAGGGAGCCAGCATGGTTGGGGGAGGGCCCTCTGCCTGGGTACAGACCATCAACTTCTCTTTGTGACCCCACAGGGCAGAAAGAGAGCAAGAGGCCTCTCTGGGGTCCCCTTTCTAAGAGCACTAATCCCAGTCACAAGGTCTTAATCACCTCCCAATACCATCACCTTGGGGGCGGGCTGTTAGATTTCTGCATATGAATTTGGGGAGGGGGATGGGACACAAACATTCAGTCCCTAATAGTGGCCCAGGGGCAGTTCAAACCCAGGACTGTGCCTTCGACCCAGGCCTCCAGAACCAGCAGGGCCGGACAGAGAATTCAGACGATCCGTGCACGCACCCCTCCTTTCTCACACCCCCTCTCCCCCCCGCCACTCCCAAAGGGCACAGATCTGCTGACACAGCTGGTCCCTGCCAGGCCCAGGAGTACACAGGGCCACTGCACGGGAGAGGTCAGTCGCTCTGGCCCAGGGCTGCTCACTGCGCCTCTCCCGCCCTGGGAGCAGGGGCAGGGGCCCAAAATGTAGGCCAGCAGAGAGAAGGGGCCAACATCGCCTTTTACCAAGAAATCCTCCCCTAGTAGCCAATGCAGTCATTTGCTGGGCATCTGTTATCATACTAGGCTTTTTTTTTTTAATTGAAAAAGTATCCTATGCATTCAATAAGATATTCAGACAGGAAGGAAGGAAGGAAGGAAGGAAGGAAGGAAGGAAGGAAGGAAAGAAGGGAGGGAGGGAGGGAGGGAGGGAAGGAAGAAGGGAGGAAGAGAGAAAGATAGAAAGAAGGAAGGAAGGGAGGGAGGGAGGAAGAGAGGGAGGGAGAGAAGAAGGGAGGAAGAGAGATAGAAGGAAGGAAGGAAGGAAGGAAGGAAGGAAGGAAGGAAGGAAGGAAGGAAGGAAAGAAGGAAGGAAGGGAATGATCAGAAGCCTCCGTTGTCCCCCAGGGCCTCGGCTGTCCTTTCCAGAGACAAGCACAGTTAACAATTCTGTGCATACCTTTTCCAGAAATTTTCCAAGGATATGCATATATATACACACATGCACATACGTACATGGATATATATGATGTTTCTTCACATTTGGAAAATATTACACCCACAGCTCCGTCCCTGGCTTTTTCACTTCTTTTTTTTTTTTTTTAATATTTTATTTATTTGACAGAGAGAAACACAGCTAGAGAGCGAACACAAGCAGGGTGAGTGGAGAGGGCCAAGCAGGCTTCCTGCCGAGCAGGCAGCCGGATGTGGGGCTGGAACCCCGGACTCCAGGATCAGGACCTGAGCCAAAGGCTTAACGACTGAGCCACCCAGGCGCCCCATGCTTTTTCACTTCTTAAAGTTTCTTGGGAATTGTTCCACATCAGCGTCTATGAAATGGCCTTTCCTTTTTAGTGACACCCTTACCTCCTGCTGTGCGGGGATATCACAGCCCTTGGAGCCAACAGCCCTTGGAGCCAACAGCCTGCTGACGAACATTCAGGTTTCATAGGGTTTTACTGGGAAACAAAAACTTCCACAGCGAGCATCCCTGTGACATTTCTTTGCTACACGGATGTCAGGAGGAGAAACCCCCATTCTGCAACTATTTCTTATCAGTACAGCTCCCTTGAAGCCTTTGGGAAGGAAGGATTTGGACATTTTAAAAAATTTGATTGAATTTGCTCAAATATGTTACAAGAAGGACTAATTTCCTTTTCTCTCTGTAGAAAACATTACAAACTCATTGTCATATATGTAGAGACAATCAAAGGCATAAAACAAAAATGTAGAAAGCCCCTATGTGGTGTGCAAAGCAGCTAATTAATAAAAACACTATTTTGCTGTCTGTGGTATCTGTCAGTTTTTAAATTTTGAGTTCACTGTGATTTATTTTCTCATTCTAAAGTCAGTGTTCATGGCTCAGTGGTTAAGCGACTGCCTCTGGCTCAGGTCATGATCCCAGAGTCCAGGGATCAAGGCTCGTGCTCTCTCTCTCTTCCTCTGTCTCTTCTAAATGAATAAATAAAATCTTTCAAGAAAAAAAAGGAAGGGAGAAAATGGTCTGATGGATACTAGGGCTTCTCTGACTCGATGGTACCAGGTGGATGTGTCGAAAAAGACTCAACTCAGCCCTCAGTGTTCTCCAGCGGGACCATCCTAAAGGTCACATTTGAATTACTGACAGACTTCAAATAGGAACTTTTCAAACAGTAATCCTTGAAGTCAGAGGAAGTACTCTATAGACTGGCAAAAAGAAATTAGTTTGGGGAAAAAAAATACTTCCACCTCATGGCAGAGTAAGCAGAAAATCTGAAAAATTAATCCTCTGAATTCCCTCTGAAAGTTCGAGGCAACCATCTTTTTGAAAATCTTCTTAAAAAAAAAAAGATCAGGAACTGCTCTTTTTTTAATTAATGATAAAAAGGCTCCAGGCTGCAGCAAGAGATAAAGGAGTCATTTTTCTCAAAGATGGGCTGCCTATAAAAGCCAGTCCCCTTGTGGCGGGAGCCAGCAAGCTCCCCACACTTGACCTGTGGCCGGGAGCCATGGATAGGTCCCTGCCAGCCAGCCCAGGGGTCCACGGGGGCCCGTGAGAGGCTGGCAAGCAGATACAAGACAGGATTCTACACTGGAGAGATTTCTTGGGACAAATGCCTGTGTAGGATACAAGGGAGAGCACGTCTGACATCTGTGGGTGGAGACAGGGAGGGAAGCTTCCGGGGGCAGATAATTTTTTCTTGAGTATCCAAGAAAGAGTTACCGAAATGAATTATCTGCCTACCTAGAACAAAATCTTCCATTTAAAAAAAAAAAAAAAAAAAGGAGGCAGAAATGATTGACTATATTCTGACCACAGTATTTGGAAACCTTCTTTTTAACATTTTGTTAAAACATTTTCACATCAAGTAATATACTAGGGAAAGAAAATACACAGAAACCTCAGATGAATGATGTTCTTTCTTTATGAAGAGTATAAAAAATATATGCTACAAAGATCCTCAGGAAACAAACAGGCAAAGGACAGACAGTTCCTAGAAGATGATTTACAAAGAGATAAAATTTTTGCTCATCATCTCAACAAAGAAGCTGGTAACGGTTCTGTGAAATAGTCGTTGATACGCTGGTGAGTATACACAGCTTCTAGATTTGATAACTTAGAGTATAAGTCAGAGAAACTGTATTAATCTTTCATCCAGTGATTAAAAATTTGATTTAAGTAGATCAGACAAATGAAAGAAAAGTCGTATGCAGAAAACGTATTTACTTGAACATATTTTCTGATAGCAAAAAACACATTCATTTAAATGTCACATAGAGCTTAATTTCGCGATGGTAAATCTATTCAATGGAATATTTTTCCATTGGATTGTTTTATATTTATATATATAACAGGATATTTTTATATATGTTAAGTAAAAACCCACAAACTACAGAATGATACATTCAGAATGACTTCAATTATGATTAAAAACACACACACACACACAAACCCACACATAGGGGAAAAAAAGATAACTTAGAAAAAAATTTCCATATACCCAACATTAGTTACGTTCGAACAGTTAGATGTGGGTGCTTACTTAATCTTTTAAATCTCTCCCCCTCCCTGCTCTGTGTATATATTTTTCTAATTGATTAGTGATGAGATGAAAACAGTGTAATTTTTTTAAGTTATAGTAAATGCTGGGAGAAAAGGAGAAAACTAAGAATAGCTTTTGACTTTCCCTTAAAAGAAGAAAAGTTTGGGTGTGTGTTTGAGGCCTGGCAGGAGGCAAGAGGAAGGTTCAAGTAAAATTTAAAGGATGGTGTGGAACTAACCCGTGTTCGTTCAGCTAATCAACAGGCAGCATCTGAAGGACCTAGGGACAATGCATGACAGAATTGGAAGTGACAGATGACAGAGCAGATGCCACCTGAGAGGGGCAATGACAGCAAGAACCTGATCGGTGTTTAAAAAAATTTTTTTTGATGTTGGGGCGCCTGGGATAGAGCCCAGAATCGGGCTCCCTGCTAGGCAGGAAGCCTGCTTCTCCCTCTCCCACTCCCCCTGCTTATGTTGAGCCTCTCTCTCTGTCAAATAAATAAATAAAATCTTTAAAAAAAATTTTTTTTAAGTCTCATCTGTCCACAGGTCAGCTATCACATCATAAAAATTGTGTATAACATAAAGAGTGAAGACCAACTCAAAAGATGTTCAAGATGCAGATAAACCATGGAGAGAAGGTCAAGGGAAGGGAAGATATTTACATAAATCCCCCCAAAGCTTGGACAGCTGTTGAGAGAAACAAATGTCAGAGTGAAAACTTACATACTTTCTAAATCAGATATTCAGGTTTAATTATCTTATCCATTGTAAAGGGACACAAGAAAGAGGGAATTCACAATGGAAATTAAATGCGGAAAAAACTGCCATGTTTCTATGTACACAGCAGGGGGGTAACCCCAAGGATATTTACACAAATGTAACAATTATATAATAGAATTACAATACTCCCTGACAGTGATAACACTCCCTCTAAAAAGGGGCATTCATTACAAAAGCCAAGCCTATGTTTTTTTTTGTCAATAAGAAACACAGAAAAAAAAAAAAAAAGAAAGGCATAGACAGAGAAAAATGATAGGGCAATTTGGTTTATCAGGCACACAGAACTCTAGAGGAAAAAAAAAAGAGCATATGACAAAGTAATTTTTTTCATAAAAAGAATTGAGAGAATAACACAGAGACTTTACGGAGGTAAAAGTTAAAATGAATAATTAAATCGTAAAACACTTAATTTCTGTTCCAAGGTGCATAGCAAAGAAATACATAATGGGAATATGCCAGAAATGCAAAAAGAAATAGAAACAGGAATATAATTGTAGGTAGAAGCCTTCATGTCCCCTCACAGAGTGTCATCCATCAGGTAGAGACATTTCGAGCTCTGCATAGCCCAATTAAAAAGGCAGGATCAGTGAGGACTAAATCATAAATCAAGGGAATACACTTTCTTTGGGAGACACAAGGATCTTTTCACCAAACGGATTATTCCATTCCTGGGCCCAGCCCAGGACGCAAGACAAAGGCAAGTCTACCCTCTCTGACTCAGACCACAAAGAAAACACAACTATTTTCTGAGCACTAGGATACTAGTAACATATAATTGATACTTTTATGCATTCTTATAAGGGGTCTCTTAAATAAGGTGTGGGTCACAGATAAAATCAGAACTACATTACTGAAATATTGGAAAAGAATGTGTTCTTTTTTAATTTATGTAAACACAAAACACAGAGGTAGTCATAGCTTACAGCGAAATGGGAGTTCTTAAGTATTCTTGCAAGTAGGAAAGAAAGTGAGAAATGAAGGGAACCAGGCTCTACTTAGAGGACCTAGAAGAGGAACTTGGGGTGACAGTGGCCTTTTCACTGCTCTGATCACCTGCACGCTGGGGACTCTCTGCTCAGGCTGCATGTGGAAGGGCTAGGGAGCCATAGCCCAGGAGAATATGTGGAAAGGAGTTGCTCATGATCTATAAAAGAACAGACATTTTAGCAACTCCCAGTGCTCAAGACTCGCTCCACTATATGAGTCCACAGAATGTGCTCCAGATACCAGGGACAGACCTGCCTTGCTAACGGAGTATCTGACAGCAGACAGAGCAGCCTTGTTATGTAGTGAGCTCTCTGTCACCAGAGGTATGTAAGCAAAAGCGGGAGATCCGTTTATCCAGAATGTTGTCAGGGGAATTCACACATACAAAAAGATTTTTTTTTTCAACCATGGAGTTCAATCGTCTGTCACTATATTAACATTTTCTTGTGTTTGGTGAAGAGGAGAGAAAATAGCCTAAGTGTGAAGAGGGACGGGCCTGGGAGTCCAGAGCCTCGGCTCCTGGCTCTCCCTGGCTGTGGGGCCTCCGTCTGGGTTCTGGGTTTCTCTCCTCCAAACAGCGAGCCAGGAGCCTGAGGCCTCACCGAGCTGCCTCTCTTCCTGCTAACAGGCCAGGCTCTGGGCTCTGATTCCTGCAACTGTCGGGCCCGGGTCCCACCCAGGGCAGCCCCCAGGGGGTTACACACAGCCTCGGCACCTAAACCCAGCTGTGTGGCTCACAGCAGGCCAACCCTTCTTCCAGCAGCAGGCGGACTTTCCAGAAACACCAGCAACAGTAAGAATGGAACTTTAGGAGGTTTGCAGGCTGAGAGGCCCTGGGCCACTTTTTTTACTGCCAGACTCCTCATCCGCACGGACAGAGCACTGTGGTATGAGCCACCTAAGAGAAGGGAGGGCCAGCCGTGGCTGAGCAGAGCGGGTACAGCCCGAGGGACGTAGTTTGAGGAGGAACACTCCCCCGGACTGGTGTTGTCCAGGTTCCTTGCCTGCAATTCCCATCTCCTCTTGGGTGCAGTGCTGAAGTCCATGGTTAGAACATAAATATTTACTTGGATGCAGTTATCTGCCACTGACACCATAGTGTAAATAAATCCACCTGTCTACACCTGAGCTGGGCTTCTGGGGGACACGCTGTGAAAAGGAACAGAGCACAGAGGGGACAGAGCACAAAGAATCTTCCAGACTCCAAAATTTTGCTGGAGCTGCACCCTGAGCCTTGTGGGTTGGAGTGGGGTTGGGGAGGTGGGGGCTTCAGTTCAGGCACTTGAGATGTGGCCGTCCCTGGGCTTAAGTGCTCTGCAGAGGGAACTTGGTACCTTCCTGGAACATTGTTATAATCGTGCCCATTTTGCAGATGAGGACAGTGAGGCTCAGAGAAATTAGAGTCCATAAAGGATCAAACAGGCGGTGAGGGGCCTCACTGGCACTCACATTGATTCTCTTCTTTATCATCCCCACCCCCACCCCAGCTCCCCATCAGCATCACCAGCAGGAACATCCAATATATCCAGGTGCTCCCCAGGAGCACATCTCTTCTCCCCCCTCCCAGACTCTCACCTCCCCTCCTAAGAACCTCACCCTTTTCTTAAATGCCCACTTCCCTCATCCATCTGCATCACCTGTTGTGATCTCGCTACCATGGCCAAGTGGGCCCAGTTGTCAGTGGACCAGAGGGGTACACATAGGGAATAATCCAGTTATAACACTTAAGAGCAGTCAAAGCTGCCCATTTGCTTCCTGCGTGATCAAGGGAAAAAAAAAAAAACAACAAAACCAACCATCATTGCTCGCTTTCCCCAGAGAGGTACATTGAGACCAAGGGAGTTTACATAACCCGTAAGCGTAAGCGGCTGGCTCGGGCTCCCAAGCCCAGCTGCCTCGAGCCCCTTGCTCGGGGGCTGTCTGGTGATTCCTGTGTGTCGTCTTGGGCGGTGGGTGCTTTCCAGGCTGGGTTCCGGGAGAGCAGGCAGCCAGGCCAGCAGGAGGTGATGGCACGCAAGCCGCGCTCCCCTGAGGAAGGCTCTTAGGCTACCTACCGTGAGATCTCCCCACCCCAGCAAGAAGCTGCAACCTTGAGTCAAATCAGGAGGAAATTGAGGGTTCGTAGGAAATGTCACTAACATCAGGAGTCCTCTGCCTGCTGTTGCTATTTTCACAGAGACTCGTGGGGGCTGCTGGGCTGCTGGCGCTCCTGCCGTCGGGGACACCGGGTCTGCGCAGGTCTGGACAGAACCCAGACCACGGAGGCCCCGCTGGCCTCAGGAAAGTCACCTGCCATTCGGGAAAGTCAGGTCAGTCCATGGCCCTGTGCCTCGGTTTTTGTAAGTGGGCCCTGGAGGGGCTGTTACCTGCTGGGGGTCCGGCGCAGCTGACTGAGCTGTGAGACGTCATTTGTCCTCCCAGCCAGCGTGGCCACCAGCCTGCTCCGGAGAGAGCCACTTCCCTCTCTGGGGCTGAGCTTCCTCGTCAGTAAAATGAGGGGGTGGGACCAAGATGCTTTGCAGGTGGCTGGAGAGGGGCCTTGCGAGAGGGTCCCTCCCCACAGAGTTAAACCAGAATGGGGCAGGGGGAGCATGTTTCCAGGAAGAGAATCTCCCTCCTGGGACCTTTTGTGCTCACTCAGCTTCCAAAAAGAGGGTGGGAGTGCAAGGAGCCTGGGCTGCTCGCAGAGGTGATAAGCCCACGGAAAAGCCGGGCATCACCCAGATACAGCCAGCATCGGGGAAAGGCTGTCCTGACTTCCAGACTGCTGCCCATGCACAGAGGGGCATAGGGACCAGGAGGTCCCATTAAAGATCAAGGCACGGGCTATTTTTACAGGCTGAGCCTGCCATGACTTTCGGGTGTCTATAGGAAAAGAAGAATAGAAACTCTCCAAAGTGGGTCTGGGTCATTCATCCCAGCATATGGTCCTCTCTGCAGAAATAGCAGATGTGTGTGACTGTGGGGAGGTCACCGGCCCCCCAGAGCGTGGGCTTCCCGTCGTTGGGTCAAGGGTTTGATAGAACAGACCGTGACCCCATTTAAGTTGTCGCCATGACTCTGGTCGTGCCGATTCTTGTGCTATGGGCAGAACCAAGTTCACTCCCTTGTGAACTTGTGCTGGCCTGGGAGGGGTCTGCACTGAGCGGCCCGGGGAGACGGATTCTCCACTCCGCGCCTCCTCAAGGGGAGCCTCCCATTCTGGCTATCTTCTCTTGTAATGAATATTTCTATTTTTGTCTATTTATGTCTAACATTTTGATTCCGTGTGCCTGGTTCATACACTGGTAAACACAGACAGTAAGACGTCTCTGCCCACCACTGCCTCCCCCCCCCCACAGTCCAATGTCCACCTGCCCCTCGGTACCAGTCACGACAGCTTCTTCCGGGAGTCTCACACCAACATAAGGACATAGGTGTTCTTATTTTCTCCCTCTTTTAACACAAAAGACTGAGTCCTACGTGGGCTGTTCTGGGTTTAAGTCATCTCCCACCCACCTTCTCTCGAAGAGCTTTGCTAAAGACCGTCATCAAAGGCGTATTGGTGGACCCCTGGCAGGAGCGTGTGTGGGCCGGAGAAATTCTCCTAAGCCATAGGCCAGGCAGGGACTCGCCCAAGGCCCCACCCATGGCTCGGGCCTGTCCATCCAGCTCCTCTCTTGGCCCTTCCCTTGCCCTGGCCGTGGGAAGTCACAAATAGGAAAACCTTTTTCTCAAAGTTTCCTTAAACCTCCCAGAACCAGCCCCCCGGTCTTGCCCACCCTCTCATCCTCCAGAACAAACCAGAGGCTCCGGGAGTCTGAGGGGAGCAAGAGAGGGGGTTCTGCCTGCCCACCAGCTGGGAAGCCCAGAGTAGGGGGCTCGTACCTTCAACTTGACCAAAGTCCTGGGCAGCATCTGAGCTCCACGAGCCACTTCCGTGTAGGGCGAGGCACAAGCCACTTTGACTGGGTTTGCCAAAGAGCAGCTCCCCGGCACCTGGGGACTCGCCACACCCTCTCCTGATGTGCTGCTTCAATTTGCTCCCTTAGTGATTCAAGTGCTCCCTCCGCTCATGGGGCATCGCCTTCAGACTTACCCACTGGGTGCATCCCAGGACATCAGAGCTGGGCCGAGGCTGTGTGGGATGCCCCCTAATCCCACCACGGGGGAGCTGCTCAGGGACCAGGGACCAGGACCAAATGGGGACAGAAGATGCTAGAAGCACAGAGAACATCCTACGTGCAGGCAGAAGGAAGGAGAATCGTGATGCTTTGGGTGAGGGACAAGAGGTTCTGTGCAGCTGAAGCCATGGGGGACAAGAGCGGGAGCTGAGGCTGGAGGGCTGGCTAGACCAGAGAAGGGTGGGGTGCTCAGAGGACCCAGGGAACAAATGCAATAGACCCGAAGCCATCCAATCAAAGAGAAAATTCTGGAACGGTATGATGCCTTTCTTCTCACACCCATGAGAATTAGGACCAGCTACAGTGGGATGGGCAATTCAGGGACTGACCACAAGACAGATTTCCTCGGGTGGCAGGACGAGGAGGGACGGGAGGGCAACAGCAGAAACAGGAAGGAATCAGCTTGGGAAGGCGTGTCTGAGAGAAGGGTCGCCATCATCTGAGGCAGCCTGATTTCCAGCGAGAGCCATGCCCTCATGCAGCTGCTTTGTAATCTCGGCTCTTTGCCTAATGTCCCTAAATCGCAGCCATACATTCCTTCAATCAACAAGTATCTGTTGCTCACTAGTCGGGCAGTGGTGATCAAGACAGCCAGCATCTGTCTCAAAAACTCTTTTCAGGAACTGACATGACAAAGGGGGTGAAGGCACCGGGCAAGTGTCCAATACTTGATGACCCTAAGTCCCCCAGCCCCCACTGACATTATGTCAGCCTCAAGGGTCTTGGGGGGGAAAAGCAATATAAAGAACAGGACCTTCCTCATTGCCGAGGGTGGGGTGCCAGAAATAAGAGGAGACCTCAACAGAGAAACTGAGGACCAAAATGCAGGGAGAGTGCGATCAGTCCCACCCCTCTGTCCCCTCCCACCCTCTGATCCAAACCTCCAGGCTCTGCCACAGCTCTGTCCCCAAGCCTGCCCTGCCCTAGGCATTCAGCCTGCACGACTCCACTGGAGCAGAAATGAGGCACTTCCTGGGGTCTGAACGAAGTCCCTGACCCGCCTCCCGCTCATGCTGCCCCCTAGTTGCTCCAAAAGACGCCTGGACCCTAATAGCCGTCTGTAGAATTCCAAAATGTTCGGCCTCCTTGAAAGTGCACAAGGGGCAGCTGACCGCATCAGTGTCAGGGGAGGTGAAGTAAAACACACGGCGGTGGGGGGCACGGGGAGGGGACCAGCAACCCTTTAGAACTCACCCCTTCCCCTCCCACACGCCCCCGCCGGCTCTCACTGGAAGGCTCTCACTGGAAATGTAGCCGTGAGGTTAAGGCATAAATTCCTGGACTCTCAGACAGCTGGGTGTGGGCTTTTCTTCCGTTCCTGCCAACACTGCTTCAGCAAATGGTTTTCTGAGTTCCCCACTCCCCATATTGTCCTGCCTGTAGCCAGATAAGGCCCTCATGGGGTTATAAAGACCCCAGAATCTGGGGGGGGACATGCAAAGCTTCCCTCCTGCTGAGCTCGGGAGGAGAGGGTCTGTGATTTATGCAGGAAAGACCTCCACTTCCAAGGAGCCTCCCAACATCTCAGAACTCTAAGCAGAGACCCCCAGGTTAAAACAAAGCGCTTCTCAGGTCTGGGCACACCGATGCCCTGGCTGCGGGGAGGGTGTTGCATGTCGAAGGATCTCCCCGGACGTTGTTCTGCTCCCACCTGGCAACCCCGGGCCCCCTCCACTCCTGCCTGGGCCCGGCACCTGCAGAGGCCGGCCCGGAGAGTTGCACTTGTACGTTTCCTAGGAAAGTGTTGGGGTTGGGAAGGGTGGATGCTTTTGAAATAATTTTTCTCTTCATGTTTCCTTTTGCATAAAGTACAAAGTCTCTAGCCCACGTGTCCATTGAGGGTGTAATATTCACCTTCACACTTCCGTTATCAAATGTCTACAGTATTTTTTGTGACGTTTCTCCCCGTGCCACCTTCCCACCCCTCCCCCTCGTGCACATATATTTATCTTTGTTTTGCTGCATGGAAATGGTCCATTCAGGTGTAAGAGTACGTCCTCTTGTTCCCATAAACTGTCCTGGGCACTTTAATAACATGTGTACCTTCACTGTGCCCCATTTAAGGTACAGTATTTATTTCCTTTCTGAAAACCTTTGAATTGATTTTTTTTTAATCCTAGATTGGGGGATTTTTTTAAAAAAAGAGTCTCTCCAATACCAAACACTGATAGGTCTGAGCTTGGGGGTGGTCCCAGACACCCCCAACTCCTCTCTAGGGGTGAAGCAACACTCCTATTCTAATGCAGAAACCCTTTGGGGGGGGGCCTCCTGCCCCCAGACTCGAGTCTTCCACCTCTGCTGACTCATTGTCATTAAATACCCGCCCTTCCTGCCCAGCTGGGCTCGGTCTCCTCCCTGCGAAGGGACTTCATTAATGACAGCCACAGCACCTGCCACCATTTCTATCAAGAGCCCTAAGGACGAGTCAGCGGGCAACGCGCTTTATAAATACAATCAATTCATTCTGCAAACCGCCTATGAGGTATAGACTCTGGGTAGCTTCATTTACAGATGGGGAAACTGAGGCACAGCACGGTCCAGTCATGAGCCTACAGGTGCCCCAGGAGCACAGAGCAGAGCTGGGGTTGGAAAGGGTCGCAATCAAAATGGTGTCGTGGAGCTCCAGGACCCCTTCCTTGGCGCAAGGTCGGCCCCACCCCCACTCCCCACATCTAGGACGACTTTGCCTCCAAGTTCACGGAGAAAATCGGGCCAGCCAGGCCTCAACCTCGGGCTTCTTGTCCCCAGACCAGGGCCGTCTGCACCTACTGAATGCCAGGGTGTTTCTGTTGCTTAGGGGAAGTCACCCGGACCCATGGCCCGTCCCACCTGTCTCCTCAGGGGATCGTCCTCCCTCCCTCCAGTTGTCACTGCTGCTGATGACGGGGTGTCCAGAGGCCACAGAAAATGTTAGCAGATGTCACAGGAACAGAAATTCATCCCCTATTTGTTGATTTTGAAGGTAGAAAATTATTCATGAGTTGGGTGGGTACTCATTCTAAGGTGACCAGAAGTCTTCATTTATGCATTAAGTCATTTTAAGACTGCAGAGGTTTCTGCAAAAGTACATCACGTTCTGTTACATGAGCCGTGCGACGTTGTATGAAGAGAAAGCTATTACGGAAGGGAAGGTTTCCGGTATTCGTCAAAGTAACTGGACCTACACCTCTTCTAAATCAACTCCCCAGTGAGCTCTCAGCCACATGGGGTCTGGCCCGGGTCACCTGGTGGGTGCCCCTCCTTGGGATCGGTCCACAGTCCGTCCACACTCGGGCCCCTCCAGGCCCTCAGAGTTCCCACTGGGAGGGGGTGGCCAGGCTCAGTGGACTCAGGGTACCTTTCCCTGCAGGGCTGTTCCCCTCCCTGGGGCCAAGCGCATCCCCCCCCCCCCTCGTCATTCAGAAAGAGCAACAGTGCCTTGTGCCTGGTACTTACCCCATTCCCGAAGCCAGCCTCCCTAGGACACAGCGACCTGGGCTCCCTTTGGCAGCGGGAGGCTGTGGCAGCAGGAGGAGGGGTGAAGCTCCGCTAGAAGCTGCTGGGGTCTGAAGGCTCATAGGGTGCGGGGAAGAAGGGATGTCTGGGTACTTCGGGGGAGCCATTACCAGGTCTTTGGTTTCTGAGGTCACACCTGCAGCCACCCTAAGGCATTCTAGCCCTAGAAGGGGTTCTGATCAGACCAGCCTTCTCCACCCGCCTTGCCTGTCCTTGCAGCCCCTGGGGCAGGAGGCTCTCCTGGTCCACTTAGTTAACACACTTGTAGTGTCAACAGCTCGTTTGCCTTCAGGGGGCGCTGGCCTCGCCACTCGGGCCCTGTTAGAGGGTGTCTCTTCACCACTCTGGCTGTTTCTCCTCTGAACTTCCTTCTTTTTTTAAAAGATCTTATTTATTTATTTGACAGAGAGAAACACAGCTAGAGAGGGAACACAAGCAGGGGGAGCGAGAGAGGGCGAAGCAGGCTTCTTGAGCAGGGAGCCTGATCCCTCCTGGGATCTCAATCCCGGGACTCTGGGATCATGACCTGAGCAGAAGGCAGAGACTTAAGGACTGAGCCCCCCAGGCGTCCCTGAACCTCCTTCTTTACACAAAAGGCTGATTGCCTTTCTCTTCTGGCAACAGAACTCAGCGGCTTCTAACCCAGCCCTGGCTCTAGAGTCACAAAACCTTGGTTTTCAAAAGGCCCAGGGCCCCTCCGCATGCACTTCTCTCACCCAAAGCCGGACAACGATCTCAAACCCCTGCCCCCAGCTCCACTAGCTTTTTCTGTCCCAAGACCTTGGAGACATAGATCCGGAGACCAAACTGAGGTGACGGACAGCTGGTCACAGCCTGAATCTTCCAAGGAAAGCCCCAGCCCCACGTTCGTGGTGGCGGGAAAGGTGGATACAGGCCAGACGTAGCAGGAAAACCCAGGCTTGGCCAATCTGAGGGTGGTGAGGAACATCCCCAGACTCGCCCCAATCCTTGGGCCCCACCCAGTGTGCTCAGCGAGGGTACATCCCGAGCAAGAGGCAGCTCCCCCTCAGGAGACCCCAGTGCTACCTGGGGTGGGGCGAGAGTGACCAGGGCTATGGGGACCTCCAGGACGGTCCCTGACAACATGGCCCTAATGGTCACCACAGGTCAGTGAGGAAGCTTTGGGGACTGGCCCTGTCTTCAACCTGCGGGTTTCTCTCCCTACAGGGCCCCTGTCTCTAGCCGCCTGTGTCCAAGACGTCCTGATGCTCCGGGAGGCACAGGGCTCCCGCCTTTTCTCCGCCTGGACGAATGAGCCCACGCAGGAGCCTTCCAGGCAGACTCCTGGGTCGGAGAGCCTGGCGGTGGAGCAGGGACTTTTCCTCCTGTCCTCACAGAGGCCTGCCAGGCACCTCAGTTTCAACACCACAGGGAACCGCAATTCCAAGAAAAGGCTCCCAGAGCCACAGCAAGACAAAGGGGCTGTGTGTTTCCTGGGGCTGCTCTTGGCTGTCCGCCTGTGGAAAGGTCTAGAACCTATCAGAGAAGCGGCTTCAGGTTACAAGGAGCGGGGCTGCAGAGACTAGAGTGTGCGGTCGCCCGGCCCGGCAGCCAGCCCCGGGCCCAGCCTCCTATGGGGAAGCCGGGTCCAGGTGCTGAAGGATGTTGGGACCCCACATGTCTGTTCATGATTTTCTCCGTCAGGAAGTCTGTCCTTCCTAACTGGCTCTTAGCAGGCCCCAAATGGGGAGCATACCACTTCGCCAATAAAGGGAGTTTTGCCCAATTAGTTCAGTCCCCGAGTCCCAGAGTCCAGAATCATTGTGCCGGGTGTTGTGGTCTTTCCTCAGATGTTCACGGCTCACAGCCAGGATCACACACACTGACCCTGAGATGCACACACCATGATAGACACACAAGCACATGGGCATGTACCCCCCCCACGTGCACACCCAGAGACACACCCTAACCTAGAAACACACACACACACTCATCCAAGGTACATGTGCAGAGACCCAAGGACCAATCCCCCCACACACTCACTTTCCAACACACATATCTGTCAACTCACAAAAAATCCTCAGACAAATCGTGCAAGTGTGTAAGGAGATCTAAAGTCAGAAAACTACACGTGCGCTCACACACATGCAGACCTGGCACTCTCAGGTGACAGCCATGAACCACAAACAGATCCTGCGCGGTGCTGTCTAACCCCATGGCTGACCCACAGCCTCGGGCCCCTCCCCACGCCACAGTCCTACGGTCCCAAGTGCCCCATGCCCAGAGTCCGTAGCAGGAGAAAAGGTGGCAGATCACTCAAGAGACACCCATTAAGGACAGAGCCAGGGCACAAATCTGGCCTGAGCCAGTGACAGTGACATAGTCACCTTCCTGCCATAAGGCTTCATCCAATTTACTCACGGCAGCCCACAGGCCAGGGGAAGGCCCCCAGACCTCCGACCACCTCAGGGTGCAGTTGGAGAATTGGCAAATATTCCTGCAGCCTGCATTCCAAAGTCTTCTCATTCTCAAAGAGCCCCCAACCCAATCAAAACAACTCAATGAATCCTATCAGTCAGTTAAGCGGCTACGTAGGGCTCAGGTCACATGATCCCGGGGTCCTGTGATCAAGCCCACGTCGGGCTCCCTGCTCAGCTGGAGCCTGTTTCTCCCTTTCTACCTGCCGCTCTGCATACTTGTGCACGCTCTCTCTCTCTGTCAAATAAATAAAAAAATTTTTAAAAATTTTAAAAAGAATGAATCCTATGGAGAATTACATAGGAGAAATGAACAACGCAGAAAGTGAAACATTTGATTAATTATGATGTACCTTGCAAGAAAAAGTTGTATTTGATTTTTAATGGCATGGAACAATACATAAGTCATATCATAGCTTTAAGGAAATAAACTTGGGTGGAATTTTTTACAAGGGCTACAACGATGTGAATAAACAAGAAATTCACAATGGGAAACAGGTAAGAAAATGCAAGGGGTGGGAGGAAATTCCTTTTTCCTAGACTTCTGCAAAATGGGCAAATAAAAGTTAAGTCTAGCTATCCACAGAGAAAAAAGTCACTATCTCCAGGGTTTAGAGATACCTTCGTTGTAAAAGCGGAAGGAGTCCGGTTTACTGACTTTAATGCTGAGGACACATTCTTGCTAATTTGTTAATTTGGAAAGATCTGGCTTTATAAACGAGTGATGTGTCAGTTCACTGATAAACCTTTATTGAGGACCTGCCATGTGCACATCACTGGGGACACAAGATGAATAAAACTTTCTTTCAACCCTAAGGCTGCTTGAAAGAGATGGTGCCCAAACTGAGCATAGAAAGACATGTGGGTTCCAGCAGTGGTTAGGAGACCACGGGACCAAAATGAAGCAAGGATGGGGTTTGTGAGGCCAACCGTGGCTCTGAGGCTCCTTACACCAGGACTAGAAAGGTCATGGAGAATTCAGAAGGGGAGGCAGCATGGGGGCTTCAGGACGAGGCTGTGGGGAAAGCAGTTCCACCCTGGACCCAAGGGTTTGGGGTGCCCCTAAATGCCACCCAGTCTCCATGGAGATGTAGAAAGGGGGAGTGATCAGAGTGAGGATAGTGAGGGAAGCTTGCAGTTTGTAGGAAATAATTCATAGCATAAGAAAATAATCAAGGAGCTAACTCCGGGGAAGAGAACTAGTAAAAGGGTTGGTGAAAAGATTGGACCAATGAAGAGCTGGTCAGAGGCAGAACTACAAGTCACAAAGGGCTAGCCTTGAAGGTGAGATGGGGTCAGTATGAAGTCTTGGGAGGGGAAATCAAGAATATTTATTGACAGTGATGATTTTAGAGATCCTACCCACCCCCAGAGCACCAAGGAAAGCATCAAGAAGTAGGTCTCAGCTTATGGGAATCAATTGTCTATAAAAACTTTGAGTCTGGGGCACCTGGGTGGCTCAGTGGGTTAAGGCCTCTGCCTTCAGCTCAGGTCATAATTTCAGGGTCCTGGGATCGAGGCCCACATCAGGCTCTCTGCTCAGCGAGGAGCCTGCATCCTCCTCTCTCTCTGTCTGCCTCTCTACCTACTTGTGATCTCTCTATATATCAAATAAATAAATAAAATCTTTAAAAAAAAAAAAAACTTTGAGTCTGGCATGATCCTTAAAGATAATTGGTCAAAGCTTATCATAATACAAAAATGAATTACTTATCAGTCAAACTATCCTGGGCTTATTAGGTAGTGTGGCTGGAAACTAAGTGGTAAGTAAGTATTTATGATGATTCCCTCATATAAGTAGTAACTCTTTGGTTTAAACTGAGCCAGAGCTCCTATGCCAAAAACTGTTTCCCTGGTTTTCCTTTTGCCTCTCCAGTCTCCCAAGTTTATTAATAAATTTCAAAACATGTGTTAACAAATTAAACACAAATTTAAAAATTTTTAAATTGGTTTCCTTAAACAAAGTACCCCTGATTCAAGGTTGGGCCTTAGGACACAGACCTTAAATTAAAAAAAAAAAAGGGGGGGGGCACCTGGGTGGCTCAGTGGGTTAAAGCTTCTGCCTTCCGCTCAGGTCATGATCTCAGGGTCCCGGGATCGAGGCCCGCGTCGGGCTCTCTGCTCAGCAGGGAGCTTGCTTCCTCCTCTCTCTCTGCCTTCCTGTCTGTCTACCTGTGATCTCTCCCTCTGTGAAATAAATAAATAAAATCTTAAAAAAAAAAAAAAAAACTTAAAAAAAATTTTAAAGATTGTCATTAAATAAAAACGTAGTATATAATAATCTGCAACTTTTTGTGTGTGATTCTGGGTAAAAATGTGAGCCATTGGAAAGCCTTGCTCTGGGTTGCTCAAATAAAAAAGAAACATCATGCAGCAAAAGTTCTCATCTGGATCATCAATGCTAACGTCTCAAAGTCTGTAAACTACGTAGAATAGATGATGTTGAAATCAAATAAAATTTTACCAAAATTTTACCAAATAAAATAGAGAATTGACCAAGGACAGCAAGATGCTTGAATCTTTCAGAATCTGGTGAGTCGTTCTCATATTAATAATTGGAGGTGGGAGTCCTGTATCACGTAAGATCTCACATAGAAATCTGGCCAGTCAAGGACCTTCAGAACAGTCACCGAGGAAGGGAGGCTGTCCGATGGCCTCCATACGGGCTCAGTACTCCTTGCCATAGACCATGTGATGCTGTTTACGCCTTCTGAACTATGTCGGAAGTACCGAGTTCTCTTTCTAGAACCAGACGACCAGAAGTGGGTCGAGCCTGGACTGTATACCTCAGCCTTTTGTCCTGTTCTTCTGAAATTATTTTTTAAAGATTTTATTTATGTATTTGACAGAAAGAAAAGCAGCCAGAGAGGGAACACAAGCAGGGGTAATGAGAGAGGGAGAAGCAGGCTTCCTGCCGAGCAGGGAGCCCAATGCTGGCCTCTATCCCCGGACTCAGGGACCATGACCTGAGCCAATGGTAGATGCCCAACAACTGAGCCCCCCAGGCGTGCCAGAAATGATCTGAACAAGTGTTTTATATTGCTTTGGAAATACTTGCTATTTGCTGAGGGTGTCTCATCTGAAGGAGGGAAGGGGGGGCAGCTTAGCTGGTGCTGGGCATCCTGAAATCAGGAGGAGAGTAAGTGAAGCTTCCAGATGATGCTTTGGCTTAAATCTACCAGCTCTGGAAACTACAAAACTCTATAGAATCCCAAGCAGTAGGCCAAGGGCAGGGTTTGGAGGAGACCCATAGCACTGGGGCACCATAAGCTCTCCATGACCTTGTTTCTTTACCTTCCTCTTGAGCCATTAAAGGACACTATTTGGGGTGGGAGGAAATGAAGCCTCCCAGTCTAATCATTTGCACATGAGAACCTTAATTACAGGTGTATTTCTTCTGGGTCTCAGTAAACAACTCCCAGTTAAAGCAGGAGGTCCTGACCTTTCTTAAGAATTCATTA